>JAUMHN010391118.1:0-16839 GCA_032360265.1 Heliamphora ciliata
GAATTAATTAAATTAACAGGATAAATAAAAAAATTATGTAATAATCCACGCAGTTCATATATATACAAACACGATATGCATATATCTCGGTTTTATGATCCAAGTGAAACACTGAGGTGTTTCAATGTTCCTAAGAGAATCAGCTGTTTGAATCCCTGTAAACGCCTTTGATTTAGTATCCTGATTTTATCAAAATTTCCTGATACTATCTGATATATCAATATATATCATATTAGTCTCATATATATCAGAATATACATTAAAATCAGTTCTGAAAGAGAGAAAGTCACCGGCAACCACCAGCTACTGCCGGCACCACCTTACCGCCACATTCAGGTGGCTACTACCGCCTCATCCAGGCTTGATTTTCGAAGAGTTTTATATCGTTGGAAAGATCTTGAGTCAAAAAATATGCTGGAAAATTGCTCGAAAAATGGCCCGAACCTCAAAAAATGTTGCTGCCCGCCACAGCACTGCACCGCCAACTTCCCAGGGTTTTTTCGACCTTTTTCCAAACTTGATTTTTGATGTACTTTATATCAAAAGAAAGTTCTCGAAAAGTACTATTTTTTTATAAAAAAAACTGCTCAAAAATAGCTTGAAAAACTGCTGAAAAATCACCTAGAACAGACTGTCGCCACTCCCAGCACCACCGCCATTAACCACCAACTTCCCGAGGTCGTTCCGACCTCATCCGAACTCCGTTTTTTAGGTATTTTATAACGTTGAAAAGCTCTTGATAAGTAAAATTCTTTTGTCAAGAAATCTGCTCAAAAATAGCCCAGAAAACTATTAGAAAACTACCTAGAAGCTGCTGCTGTAGCGCCGCTGCCGCTAGAAAAAACCACTGTTAATTTTTTCTTTTTTAATGCACTATCTAGCCTAGTTTTTTCTGGTTTTTGACAGTATTTTAAGATATGTTTTACTGCTACTTTATGTTTAAAATTTTTTCCAAAAAATAGTCCAAAAAAATCATAAAAACTGCTACCGAACCGCCGTCGACAAAACCGCCAGAACTGGGCTATTTTGGTGATTTTTTCTTGTTATTTTTAACTTGTTTTATGCTATTTTTATACATAAATACCGCAAAAAAATTCACCTAAAAACACCATTTAAAATCATTAAAAACTTATCGTGATCTGTGGCCCGTTAAAACCCGAACCACCGCCGGTGCTGCCTCCTTTCTTCGTGTTCTTGGACATGTTCAACCTTTTTTTTAAATAATCTAAATAATATTTAAAAATATAAAATTAACTATAACATCGATCCTATGTCCTGAAGGCTCACATTCGATCTATCACGGTCAATCTCCATGATTAAAAAAAATAATCATTATTCGCAAGCCATTCAATCAAACATGAATAATAAATGGTTATCAAAAAATCAGGATTAGAACACCTACAAAACAAAGTTAGTAACAATTCTAAAACTACTCGGCTCCGATAACCATAAACAAAAAACAAAATGGCTCTAATACCAATTGTTGGAGGCAAGACTGCCAAGATCTTTATTTTTATAAACGATTAACAAAAAAATTAACTGTACGGGCAATCGCCAAAACGGGTTCCAAATAAAACTTTTGATGACAAACGATCAAAATAAAACCCGTGCATCCTTAGTTAATTTAGAAGAATTTTTTTTTACCGGTCGAATCTTCAACTATGATTTGAATCTGAGTTGAAGCTCCAATCAGATCTTCTACTGTATTTTCTTATGCTCTTCTTGGATATAGTTTGGGCTATAATCCTCCGAAAACTCGTACCGACAGAACCAACACAGCTTTTGTCTTAGAAGACAAGTTATGAAACTGGTTCAGCTTACCCGCATATATATAGGGTTATAGCATGGACCTAGGGAGTAATTATGAGTCAGACTTGTAGTGAAACACAGACACGTATCAGCGGTTTTTACAATTAAGCAAATCTCATAGCAGTACCTGCAATTATGAAAAGCTAGCAGCAGTTTCTTCAATTTTTATAAAATACTGAATTATAGTTCACACTACTAAAGAACTATAATTACACTCTGACCTATAATCTCAAGACCATATAGCATTGAGCTCCTGTTATTAAATGCTTACCACTTCTCCCATGTTAAGATTTTCGATACCTGCCAATTAAATTTAATTACTGACAATTTAATTTAATCGACATCTTGATATTTCTTAAGCCCTTCCGCTTAAATTATTTGACTGCCGGATAATTAAATCCACCTGCAGGATTTGGTTTGGTCAAAATCTATAACCTTCTTTAAGGGGGTATCATCAATTTCGATCTTTCGAGATGTGGATTCCGTCTATAATTAATATTTGCCATATAAATAATACTACTATCTAACTCACCGGGAATATATAAACCCATATAAGATTGCACCCTCTAATGAATCAAAATAATGAATATTAAATATACTCAAATCAATAATTATTCAAAATTAAGAGGATAAGTACTATTCATAATAACATTGAGGTGTTAATTAATTTATATATTCAGTATAAAATTAATTACCCCAAATGTCCCGTTCAATACACACAAAGTGTACTAGCACAGAGAGTCAGAACAATAGACAACTCTATTATATATTCTCCATAACCAAGACGGACTTACTAAAACTCTGTACTATAGTCGTACTGATGGTATGTCTATTTCCATTTAAACTGTGAATATAAAATTTATATTCTGTAAGAATCTAAAATTTAATCTTCTGTATGCAAGTCGTACTCTACTCATCAGATTAAATACTACACAGATTATATTTCAGAATTAAGAGGAGAAGTACTATTCATAATATCATTGAGATGTTAATTAATTTATATAGTCAGTATAAAATTAATTACTCCAAATGTCATGTTCAATACATACAAAGTGTACTAGCACAGAGAGTCAGAACAATAGACGACGCTATTATCTGTTCTCCGTAACCAAGACGGGCTTACTAAAACTCTATACTATAGTCGTACCGATGGTATGTCTATTTCCATTTAAACTGTGAACATAAAATTTATATTATGTAAGAACCTAAAATTTGATCTTCTGTGTGCAAGTCATACTCTACTCATCAGATTAAATACTACACAGAATATCATACATCCATGCATAACATTAAAGAAATGATACACATACTTTGCTCATAAAGATTCTCATAAAATAAAAAATTAAATTTATTAAAATAAAATTAAATACTAAAAACATGATTTTCAGTATACCAACCCTAACAAAAGCATAGTTATCTGGATAGTTCGATATGAAGGATTTGAGAGAAGCCAGTCACATCCTTGGGATCAAACTTGTGCAAGATCGGAAACAAAAGAAGTTGGGCTTATCACAAGCAAAGTATATTGATGATATCCTTACTCGTTTTAGCATGCAGGATTCCAAAAAAGGATTTTTTCCTTTTAGGCATGGAATCACTCTATCTAAGGATCAATATTCTAAGACACCTGATGAGACTGAGAAGATGTGAGACCCTGACCCATTTTATTTTGGGAATACTTTAAGTATTGACGGAGTTTGAGTTAACCATTGACCTTGGTGTGATGGGTTTTGTTTCTTCATAGTAGAACAGCAAGTGTATAAGAGTTTCACGCTTTTCAGGTTTCGTAGAGGCGTGTTTGACATGGTTTAAAGCTTAAAAACCTATTTTGCGTTGAAAAACACACTGCCTGTAGTTCGGTCGACTGGAGGGGTTGGCCCAGTCGACTGGACAAAAGTTTTTTAGTTCGGTCGACTGGACTAGGGTGTTCGGTCGACTGGACCGTAGGTTTTTGCTGTCTCTATAAATATCCAATGGGCTACGATATTTTGGAAAAGATATTTTTTAAGCTAAGTTTCATTTCTCTCTGCTTTCTCTCTAGATTTTTGAGGGTCCGGGGCTCCATTTTCTGCAATCCGATAGTGAATCCTCGATGTTAGTGCCAGAGGCTTCGTATATATCCGAACAGATTCTCATTTCGACGAGATTCAGTTTTCAAGGCTTCAAGTTTTGACTTCCGAGATAGGATTCTAGACCATACTGCTGTATAAGGGTGTTATATATAATTATACGTGTTTTCACCTGGTAGAAAATACATCAAATGTCATATTTATGTTTAAATCTTATTTTTTGGTAAAAAAATATATTTTTCGCTTTTCTTGGTTTATTACATTGTATGGCTTGTGAACGAGTGGTTTTCAAATGTGGGTTTGAAAACGGTGATTTTTGATGAAAATCTCAACACTTGGTGTTTTGGAGGTCTTGAGCCAACCTTTGGGTTGAGTCTCATTTTTAAAACGTTTTGTTGAAAATGAGAAAAAATATTTTAAAATTTTTTTGTTTGATCTCCATGTTGATAGATGGATCTATATACATGTTTCATGTATTTTGTGAAAATGTCTTCGTAGTTGAGCTACAGGATGATTTTTGAAATGATTCTCTAGATGTACTGGGATAGCGGGTATTTGACACGAGTTGCCCTCAGTAGAAGTTTAAAAACGTGTGCAGAGAAGGTACCTTTGTCCTTCGGGGTAGTTCCTGTAAAGAAGGTGGTAGGTGCTTTTGTCCTTCGGTTTCAGTCCGTAAAGTCAGCAGTTACGTTGTGGTGCTCTGTATAGAACTTGTCATTACCTAACCGGTCCTATGATGTGTAGGGATTGGGTAATAGACAAGAGTCTATAGTTGCTACCTCTGTCTCCTTGTGATGGAGTCGGTACATAGGAATCATTTATCTTTCTCCTCAACTGTGTGACCCGAGTGGAGCATATTGTTTTATTGTTTTATTTTCCTTGACTGTGTATGTTCCGAGTGAAAAATATCTTTTCACTTTCCTCGGTGTGTGATTCGAGTGGAAAAATAACGTTTTGGGTTACTGCTTTTCTTTAACTGTGAAAACGTTATTTGCATTGTTGATATGCATGGTTTTAAGGGTGGACATGTGAGGTTTTATGGAGTAAAACCTTTTTAAGGCTCATGTTGGCCTAATGGAAAAACTTGTGATTTTGGATTAGAAAAACATTTTTGGCTCCTGTGGTTGAGCCTGTATACTTATGATTGCATAGCCTGCTTTATAACTTTATAGTCTGTTTCTATTGAGTTTCGGCTCATGGTGTGGGATTCTACTGTAAAACTTTTTTCAGATAAGCGTGGTCCTGTAGGTTAACTCGATGGTGGCTGATAACAAGACCCTGTTGTCTTGTTTTGTTAGATAGTTTATACCTTTCTGTATATGTTTCATGTTTAGAGATAACATGTTGTAAATCATATAAAATTCTTATGAATGTATGCATGTTTTAATACTTTCGAGAGAACCATGGGTTGGTTGTTGTTTTCTATAGTTTCTTACTACGTTTTTTTATTGTTGGATTCAACGGTTTACAAAAAAATTTTCAAATGGTTTCTACTTCATATAAACTCTAGTACTTCAAGGTAGATTTTGGAACGGCCTAAACTTCTTTTAAAACGAAAAGATTTTCTTTATTCAAAACACGTATTTTGTTTTTTTTTTAAGGCTTGGCTTATGGGCTGTAACCGTAGTCTCTTGGCTACGCTGTTAAATTAAATAAACCATCGGTAGTGCGTTTTACAAAGGTTTTTGCCTCGTCATGATTTTATGATTTTTTATCCGTGGTATTGGGTACTTTTGGTGGTCGTTCTGTGGCTTTTCACGTGACCCGGAGTTTGGGGCATGACAGAAGATGAAGACAGTTCCTTATGTTTCAGCAGTAGGAAGCCTCATGTA
This sequence comes from Heliamphora ciliata, assembly GCA_032360265.1. Lineage (NCBI taxonomy): Eukaryota > Viridiplantae > Streptophyta > Magnoliopsida > Ericales > Sarraceniaceae > Heliamphora > Heliamphora ciliata. The sequence goes on from JAUMHN010391118.1 coordinate 5,711, forward strand.
TGCTATTCTTTGTACTAGACTCAACATCTGCTATGCCGTTAGCATAGTTAGTAGATATCAGTCTAAAACAGGCTAGGAGCATTGAACTGCAGTAAAAAATATAATTAAGTTCTTGAAAAGGACTAAGAATTTTATGTTAGTTTACCAGGCAGACAGTCTAATACCTTTGGGATACACAGACTCAGATTTTTAGTCTGACAAGGATTCCCGTAAATCTATCTCAGGATATGTGTTTACCTTAGGAGGTGGAGTTATAAGTTAGAGAAGTATCAAACAGTCCTGCATTGCTAATTCCACTGTGGAGGCCGAGTACGTGGTAGCTTCTGAAGCAGCCAAGGAGGTTGTTAGGCTCAGAAACTTCTTGTTGGATCTAGAGGTGGTCCCTTTATTTAGTCAGCTATTACACTTTATTGAGACAATAGCAGAGCGATTGCAAACTCCAAAGAGCCAAAGGTCCACAAGAAAAGAAAGCACATTGAGCATAAGTATTACCTGATACGAGAAATTATACAGAGAGATGATGTTACTGTGACCATGATTGTATCATAAGACAACCTTGCAGATCCTTTTACAAAGAGTTTACCGGCTAAGATTTTTTATAATCATGTAGAGGGTATGAGAGTCAGAAGTATGGCAGCATAGTTTTAAGAATAAGTAGGAGATTATTAAAGTTAGTATACTAAAAACTATATTTTTAGTATTTAATTTTATTTTAATAAAATTATTTTTTTATTTTATAAGAATCTTTATGAGCAATGTATGTGTATTATTTTTTTAATGTTATGCATGGATATTCAATATTCTGTACAATATTTAATCTGGTGTATAGAATATGGCTTGCACGCAGAAGATCAGATTTTAGGTTCTTACAGAATATAAGTTTTATGTTCATAGTTTAGATGGAAATAGACATACCATTGGTACGATTGTAGCACATAGTTTTAGTAGACCTGTCTTGGTAATGGGAAACAAATAATAGCATCATCTATTATTCCGACTCTTTGTGCTAGTACACTTTGTGTGTATTAAAGATGACACATTGAGGTAATTAATTTTATACTGACTATATAAATTGATTCACACCCCAAGGTTATTATGAATAGTAATTATGCTCTTAATCCTAAAATAATTATTGATTTGCGTATATTTAATATTCGCTGTTTTGATTCATTAGAGGGTGCAATTTTACATGGATCTATATTCCTGATGAGTTGGATAACGATATTATTTATATGGTGAATATTAATTATTGACGGAATTCATGACCTGAAAGATCGAGATTGACGATATCCCCTTAAGAAAGCTTATAAGTTTTGACCGAGTCAAACCTTGCGGTGGATTTGATTATCCGGCGGTCAAATAAGTTGGGCGAAAGAACTTAAGGAATTACAAGATACCGATTAAATTAAATTGTCAATAATTAAATTTAATTAGCAGGTCTCGGGAATCTTAATGTAGGGAGAAATATTAAGCATTTTAATAATAGGAGCTCAATGCTAGATGGTCTTAGAATTATGGGTCAGAGTGCAATTATAGTTCTTTAGTGGTATGAACTGTAATTTAATATTTTATAAAAATTACAAAAACTGCTACTAATTTTCTATAATTACAAATACCACTATGAGATTTGCTTAATTGCTAAAACTGCTGATGGATGTATGTGTTCCACTAGAAATCTTACTCACAATTACTCCACAGGTCCCTACTGTAACCCTTTAAATATGTGGGTAGACTGAACTAATTTCAGAACTTGTCTTCAAGATTAAAGCTGCCCAGGTTCTACCGGTACGAGTTCTCGAAGAATTATAGCTCACACTATATCCGGGAATCGCATAAAGAAATACAGTAGAAGATCTGACGGGAGCTTCAACTCGAAATCAAAAACGTACTTGAAGATTTGACCAGTAAAAAGTATTCTTCTAAATTAATTTTGCTTGCACGAGTTTTATTTTTTATTGTTCGACGTTAAAAGTTTTATTTGGAGCCCGTTTCGGCGTTTTCCAGTCTACTTAATTTTTAATCGAAAATTATTTACAAAAATAATGATCTTAGCAGTTTTGCCTCCAACACATGACAAGTACAAACATTTCTTAAATTAAAAATTTTTTTGTACTCAAGAGATTTATTCTTAAGTCTTGCTTTCTTGAGCTACTAAAATATATGTACTTTTTTCTTAGACTTTTAATTGTAGGAAAAATGTATATTTTGCTTCCTCAGTAGGGTTATGTATATTTTATTCTCATATATCCTCTTTTGGACCAAATTTTGATGTATGGTCACATAAAGATCTCTACTTTTTCTTAAATTAGGGAAAAGTCGTACTTTGTTTGGTATGGGTTTTTTAATGAGAATTGAATGCATTATTTTTTTCACCAAGCCTTAATCATTTCATTTTGGAGAAAATATCTTATGACTTGTGTGTATATATTACTCTTACATATCATCTTTTGAGTCAAAACATCTGTATTTGAAGATAAAATACGGATGCAATATAACACACACACATACATATATATATATCCCTCATAAGAATGCAAGAACATACGAGCCAAATGAGATAAAATTTAAATACAAATGAAATGCAATATCATGTAGAAATTTCATAATTATATAAAAAGAAATAAATACATAAATATATATTTGTTTTACATCAAAAGTACATTGAGCTATGTGCCCAACCCAACCAAGGTTAATTAAAGTAATAAAGGTAAGCTTAACCAACCTAAGTTAGCTTAACCACCTAGGATAACCCAAGCTCTTCCTCCACTATAAAAGGCCACCCTCCCTTGCTCATTTTCTCACACAATTTCGGTGGAGAGAGAGAGAAAGAGAGAGCTTTGAAGTCTCAAGAAAATGAAGAAAGAAGGAAGGAACCTTCTACAACCCTCTCTAACTTTCTCTTCTAGCACCACTCTACAAAAATTAATAAGATCTAAGAAGCTAAAACCAAATTTAAAAATAAGAAGGTTCAAAGAAAAATCGAATAAGAGAACTATGAGAAATTGGATGTTTTTATGCTTAGTTGTTCTTTTGTTATTCTTCATGGATTGAATAAATGTGATATGAACATGTTAACACCTCATTGATGTTTTGTTTTTAAGTGATTATTGCATGTATGGATCCATAGTTTAAATTAAACAAGAAAGGAAACAAGTTTACATAAGAAAAATCAAGAGAAAGTCACTTTTTAAGTATTTTCTAAATTTTTAGAATAACCTAACAGAGTCTTATTGAAAAATAATTTTTAATAGAGCTACATGAAGATGTTTTTAACATGTGCGATTTTTTATAGGACTTAGAAAGGTATTTAAGTCCCCCAAACAAAGCCTTTACGATAATAAGCCAAAATTGCAGAAAAATAGTCCACTTTGCTAATTTTTAAAAACTTTTAGAAAAGTTTAGGTCATAGTTTATGTCCAAAGCTATATTTTTGAATTATCTTTCATTTAAGATTTATTTTGAGTGATTTAATTTGACGATTTTTCTTAAAAGTCATTTTTTTCAAATAGCATTGTTTTTGAACCATTTTTGTTCAACGAATTTTTGCCCCCATTTAGGAGCTCCCCACAGCTTGGCTTCCTTCATTAAACTTGTGCCTAAAATGTATATCTACTACCCCATCAAATTCTGTAGCAAATGACTGAGGTTTAGTATTTTACTTTAAGACCCATCGATTCTGAATTTTTAGTTTATAATGATGGGTAATACTTAGTGAGTGACATATTTGTGATATATCTTTAACTTATCATGCATGAGTCTTTCTTGTGTTTTTATAGAATGTTAAGAATATTTAAGTTTAATTAGATATGTTGTGTTGCGAGCATGATTCAATGACTAAGATCATGTATAGAGAACAAAATTATGAACTTTGAAAGAACGACGCCTTTTTAGAAGAAAAAAAAATTGGGTTTTTGACATGGGTTGGGATTTTGTGTGGAAGAGTAATGTTGAGGAATGGTTCATTCACGTCTGAGGCATACTATGTTTTGAGCCAAGCTATGTCCAAATTTACGGGAATCATAATCCGCACACACTTAGTATGGGCAGAAACAAGATCTATGGTAAACCGCACATGTCGTTAACCACATACAAGAAGTATGGTTCGAAAGCGTTAGATGTGGTGGCCATAGTGGTTGGGAACATAGTGGATGGGAATGTAATGGTACCATAGAGGAGAGTACCCGTTGTGAAAACGTGGCAATGTCTTGGGATGGGTTCTCTTGGTGAGACCCAAGAAACCTTTTCTCTTAAGCAACAATCGAATAAATTTTGTGAACTTATATCGAAAACTTGGTGAACTTAAATTGTTATTGTAAATGGTCATCATTATACATGCATACTAATATTGTTGGAATATGTGTGATAAGGGTAGGTTAGTAAGATTTTGGTTATTCCTATTTGGGCATCACATCAGTAGACATCCCGATTTAATCCCGCAAAATCTTAGGCTTATCCAGAAGAATCCAACGATGAAAATTAAAAGGAATGGTGCTCAAAGTCTCCAAACAACTGCTAAGAAATGATTCAAAACCAATACTTCGAAAAATTGAACCTTTAAGGCTGCAACCTTTGAACCTTGAGGCCACAACATCCAAACCTTGTGACCTAGCTGTTCACTGGTCTCTATAGTTGGGCCTGCAACCTTTGAACCTTGCGCATGTAACCTTTATTGTCTCGACCACAACAAGAATCCCTTGAAAACCCTAAATTCCTCACAGTCACAACATTTGATAAGTGCGACCGCAACATCCAATAGTTGCGACCGCAACTTATATAAACCCATTCTGAACCTTGGGCTTGTCATCATTTCATTGATTGATGATGTCTATATATATACCTTCGGTATGTTTTTTAGAAAGAGAATTCTAGCCATCGATACTTTGTTGGATTACCGGCCCGAATCTCGACTCACACTACTGCTCTCCATATCGAAGTACTAGAACTGAAGCTTTTCGTCATGACCCAAACCCCGGGTCCGTGAACTAAACCCAAAACGTACCTTACACGAACCATAACCATAGGTAACTTTTTCAAAACATAAGAAAATCCCTTACATATACATTCAAAGGATTTAAACTGAACGAACTAAGTTTCAAAAATTTCATTTCTAGAATTACTACAAATGTTTGAGGCAACATACATTCAACATTTAAACTACCATTTAATTACATCAATTTCCTTAATTTTATGTACAACAAAAACAAAAGGAATTCTAGCTTCATCTACTGGCCGTTCCCAAAGGCATCCATAGCTTTGGTGTCACCCTGCTCCTCAGAACCTGAAATGGGTTTAACATATATACATGAGCCGGAGCTCGTAGGATAAAGATTAACTCAAATGTAATGCATGATTTGTGAGGTGTGATGGTGTAAACAAAATAAATATGCACGTTTCACCAAGTCATTTCCTTTTTACACATGCACCTACGCACACAAATTTGTCTCAATTTATCCATTTGTTTTCCATTACATTAATTCTTTATTTTGTTTTCTGGTTTTCACAAAATCGTATCACATCTAATGAACCTGTGTTGGGTGGAGCTTATAAAAATTCCTCCCTATTAATTTTCAATAGGCTACGCAAAACTATTGGGTAATAGATAGCTCTATAACTCACCACGACACAACACCACATTTCGGGGGCTAACCCGTGGGCTTGTGGTCCCCATCTTACTCAAGTTTTTGATCTTTCACCGTAGAGCTATGCAAGCCCAACTTAATCCACATTAATTCATACGATTTATTATTGGTTAATTACATTTATTTTCATAACTCGGGAGTCCAACCCATAAATGGTTCCTCTCTCAATCATTGCCACAAAAATATCATTTCAATTCCAAATTCAAATTTTTATTTCACCTTTTTGCGTTAGTATCCCATTTCTCATTCCAAATCAAATGTATCATAACTTTCATTATACAGTTTCTCATAGTTCACATCTTTTCTTCAATGTTACCAATTACCAACAACATAAGGTTAATATAAAAAAAATTACATCATTTTAAAAAGAATACACCCATCATGTATATATATCAATTTGAAACTGACTTTTATAGTAAAAAGAAACCCAACCAACTGGTCCAATACATGCACCTCAACCCAATCTAGCTATAAAGGTGTGTCATTAGCCCAAGGGATTGGAAATTTAGTAAAAAGGCCCCATAATGATGAAAATAGCTTTTTCTAAAACATTCGGCTAAAAATAGGTGAAAAACGGTAAAAAAATTTTGACATACCCTCACTATTTTAATTATAACTTTTCTACAAAAAAAAGTTTTATTGTGAGAGTAGTGTTATTGAAAAGAAAATATTTGGGGCTTCAGTTTGAGTATAAAATTTACCTAATTCGGAGTCCAAATGAAGAAGATATAATCAAAAGAAGTTGACCTGCGCAGCTAGTCCGCTCGAGCGCGCAAGCTCTCGGTCATGTGACCGCTTGAGCACATTGGCACCCGAGAAAATCTCAGATTTTCCCTTGTTTTGAATTTCAAACCCCAAAATACATTCCATTTATAGTTATGCTTCAAATTTCTATTTTCAAACCCAAAACATTGAATTTAAAGCCTCATAAACCCTTTTTTTTATACCATAAATCTTCAAGAAATCAAGGTAAGTCACTTATCAAATCCTCAATTTCATAAAACCCAGCTATACTCACACACACCTACCAAGTATTCAAATCTCACATGAAATTAACTTTATTTTTACTCACATAAACAATATATCAATCCAAATCAACAAAAACATATGAGAGAATCTAGATCTTACCTAATATTTGCCCAAAAGCTAGAGATCTCTTTCAAACTTTCCTCATAGGGTTTGGATGTGGGCGTTCTTGCTTCCTTAAGGCTTTATCTTCAACCTCCTTACTCCAAAACTTGATCTTCACCTCACTCATTCTTGATTAAGCCTCAATCTTCAAGATTTGAGAATGGAGGATTAGGGTTTTGAGGTATGGTGGTACTCTCTCTCTCTCTCTCTCTCTCTCTCTCTCTCTCTCTCTCTCTCTCTCTCTCTCTTCTCTCTTTCTCTTTTAAGGAGAAAAGAAGAGAAGAGAGAAGAAAAAAGGGAGAAGAGAGGAATGGGAAGAGAGCCTCACATGATATATATATATATATTATAATATTTTTGTCAAATTGTTCTCCAAGGGTCGAGAATATTTTAAATTCATCCTGATAGCCCACTCGAGCGGACCTCCACCGCTCAAGCAGTGATCCCTGAACCAGAAATTTAACAAATTCTTTTAAAATAAACCCTAATCTCCAACCTCACTTTCATTACCTCATTTCAACTTTTCCGATTGACATGTTGTCAAAATTAATCGTTATTTTAAATCTTAAAATTATTTCACAACTCATTAATTCGTTCACGAATGTCTATTTTATTAAAACACATAATCAAACAAAATTAATTACAAAATTACCGATACAAACATTCTTCATGATTAATCTTGAATAATTGTTGGTATGGATCATTTCTCTTTTTCAAGGATTTCGTTACGAGACAATTGATCTGGAATTATGTTATGGTATACACTTGATTATAAATAATAGTATGTCCTCCATAACAGAGTTTGGGTTAGGTCACGAAATTTAGAGCCAACTCTCTGTCACGATCAGGCATATAAGAATACGGTAAAACACCTGAGTCACAATTCAGTTCCTACTTGTGGGCATCTATCTAACATATAATTGTTCAAATGCTGAGACAAAATCAAATTAGAGAAATCTTGAAGGTATAATTCTTATTCCATTAGCAGGTATTTTTGTCAGGTTTTCGCCATCATTTTTTTTCAGTATAATCTATATGCACTGTCATTAGTTCTTAGGAATATATTTTTTCCAACAATGACTGATTTGTCTCTGATTAAAAAATAAGATTATTTTCTTTTTATTCCCTATAGCTAAGTATCAGTTTTTTATAATCTAGTTGACTAGCTTAATTGTAGATTAATTATATTTGGTAACCAAAAATGGATGATGTAATTTATAGTAACTTCAAATGTAATTCAATCATTATGGGACCTTTATCCACCTACTAAATATGGTGTTATTTGGTATTCTACCAATTAAGGATTAGATTAGAAATGAGATTGTATCGGTACTAATAATTATATTAATACAAAATTTTCAGCACTAATAATTATATCAAATACCTATAATAAAGTTGTATTAATACTGATAGAAATATCAATACTAAAACAGAGATTTATATCCAAAACAAATGTAATAAAAAATAAAAAAAATACAGTGAACAAAGTTGTCTTCTCCATGTTAAACACATAAACCAAATTAGAAAAAATGCATTTTGAGTTATTAAGAGTATTACAACCAACAAATGCTTGTTGACTATTTTCTTTTTATTAGTAGATAAACATTAATTTTTGGTAATCTAGTTACTAGTATAATTACATATTATTTATTTATGGTAACCGAATATTGATCAAAACAGTAAAAAAAAGTTTAAAAAAGACAAAAACAAATAATATAAAATTTAAATTTTTTGATTTATTTTTATTTTTCCTGAATTATTTTTTGATTATTTTTTTTACTTTTGAGTTCATCTTGACGATTTAAAAAAATAAAAATATTTAATCAAAAAATAAAAAAACTCAGAAAAAAATAAGCAAAGTTATCAACAATTAGCTAAACAGGGCTGTAATCATGTTTAGAATTCACAATTACGAAAATAGAAGAAGTTCCGAAAGCAGAAAATAATCCTGGTAAAACATAATCTCTCAATAATTAGCAAGAATGCACGTGGCAGGCACATGGCATTTACCACATTTCCAATCTAAAATGGATTACAGACGTGCCGTTATATGGCAGAGGACAAGCAACCTATGAGACAGCTGCCCCACTCACCCAGTCACCGTTTGGGACAGAAATAAAGAATTTTGTTTTCTTTTGGGGATTTTTTAGAAAATTTATATTTAATTTTTGTTTTTATTTTTTCAGATTCGTTTTGTTGGAAATAATTTAAAATAGAATTTTGAGAAATAAAAAATATTAGAAATGAAAATTAATTATATCATTAAATATTTAGCCCTAATCGAGCCTAATTAGGAATACAAAATATTCTTGCATATTTTAATTTTTTATTTATTTTTTTGAATTATCTCAACAAAAATAACCTAAAAAAGTAAAATTTTTAATTAAAACATTAGTTTATTAACCTATTTTATCATATTTTGATTAGCATATTTTACTGTTCTAAATAATTTTTCTTAAGTTAAAAACAAAAAAAAAGTAATAAAATTAACTTCTAAATAATTACTAGTCAGGCTGGTCTCCACTATAATAAAATGATTGCACAGGCGTCAGCAAAAGAGATGTGGAGGAGCACGAGTCCCACTCTCTCTCTCTCTCTCTCTCTCTCTCTCTCAGACAAATTCCCAAATTGTTTGTTAACGAGAAATAGACCACCAATGGCAACCACCACCGCACCCAAATTCACCATTTTCATTCTGCTAATTCTCTTGCACCACCACCACCTCCGCCGCGTCGTCTCCTCTTCAAGCCCAATCAAAACCGTCGTGGTGGTGGTGATGGAAAACCGCTCCTTCGACCACATGTTGGGCTGGATGAAGAAGCTCAACCCGAACATCAACGGAGTCGACGGATCCGAATACAACCCGCTTTCTACCACCGACCCGAAGTCCCCTCTGTTCTACTTCCAGAACCAAGCCCACTACGTGGACCCAGACCCGGGCCACTCCTTCCAAGCCATCCGCGAGCAAATCTTTGGGTCAAACGACACCTCCCTCTACCCGCCCGCAATGAACGGGTTCGTCCAGCAGGCCCGCTCTATGGAACCCGACATGCCCCAGGCGGTGATGAATGGGTTCGACCCGGATAAGGTGGCCGTCTACAAAACCCTCGTATCTGAGTTCGCTGTATTCGACCGGTGGTTCGCCTCCGTCCCGTCCTCCACGCAGCCGAATCGGCTTTACGTCCACTCCGGCACCTCGGCCGGCGCCACCAGCAACATCCCGGCATTGCTCGCGAAAGGATACCCACAACGCACGATATTCGAGAACCTCGACGCCGCCGGGCTATCGTTCGGAATATACTACCAGAATATTCCGGCGACGCTGTTTTATCGAAATCTGAGGAAGCTCAAGTACATGGGTAGATTTCAATCCTACAAACCGTCGTTCAAGAACGACGCAATGAAGGGTAAGCTGCCGAGCTACGCTGTGGTGGAGCAGCGGTACGTGGACACGAAGAAGGAGCCGGCCAACGACGACCACCCGTCGCACGATGTGTACAGGGGGCAGCTGTTCGTGAAGGAGATATACGAGACGCTGAGGGCGAGCCCGCAGTGGAACAAGACTCTGATGATCATCACGTATGATGAGCATGGAGGGTTCTACGATCATGTCCCCACGCCAGCGCGTGGGGTCCCCAGTCCAGATGGTATTGTCGGACCCGACCCCTTTTTCTTCAAGTTTGATAGGTTGGGGGTTCGGGTTCCAACTATCATGGTCTCACCTTGGATTGAGAAGGCCACTGGTACGTCTACTTTTACTTTATCTATCTGCCATTATTGTATATTGATTGAACAAAGTTAGGAAAAGTGCATGTATACATGTCTGTCACGCTATATTGGGGCATTTGGTAAAGTTTTTGCTATTAATTTTTAATTTTTGTTATTACTTTTTATAATAAGTTATAATTTTTTAAAAATATTTATAATTTTTATTATAATTAGCCGTTGGCATACATGTGCATGTACAAATTTAAATTAGTTATAATTTTAAAATTAAATAATTAAAAAAAAATTTGATAGATATTTTATAAAAAGAAAGAAATAATCGGCGGTAACAGATGATTTTTAAGAGAGATAGAAAGTGAGAGAAATGAGACTAATGTAAGAATTTTAAAAAATTTATATAATTTCAAAATAGAGAACACTAAATGAGTGTTTTACTTTTTTATAAGACAGTATAAATTTATAATTATATTTTGTTCTAATTTTATTATTAACTAACACATTTGTTCTAAATTATGATCTATAAATTATAAATTTTAGCAATGGTGGAGTTTATTTATTCTATTTATTGTATTAATATAACAATGTTCGATATTTATGCATTATTTTATCCATTATATATATGGTTATTATTAA
>JAUMHN010391335.1:0-16838 GCA_032360265.1 Heliamphora ciliata
ATCTCAAAGAAGAAACAAAAAGTCACATCAAATTCAACCCTTAAATTCCTCAAATCATCAAGAAAGATCTAATTTCCGTAAAAGAATTCTGAACAAACAATACTCAAAACATATTTATGCATGTGTAGTACATCAGTATATATACACACACAAACAAATATATGTATGTATGTACATCAGATTGAACGGATCAGGAACAAATTCACGACAAGTGGATTTGATTACACACACAAATTTCTGTTATTTTTTTTTATAGCAGGTTTTGGATGAAGAATTGATTTGTAGCTGGACGATGATAGCGAATCCGAAAAAATCAGTTTGGTTTCCCAGAGACAGGAAAAGAAAAAATCTGTCTTTCACTCAGCAACCCAACGGCGCTTCAAACCTATGTGCGCGTAAGTGCAAATAAATACATATACCTGATTTTGTAGAGGGTTTTGAATGTGAAATTGGGGGATGAGTTGATGTTAGATGAGAATGAGGATGAGGGGGAATGTTTTGCGAATTCATTTTGGGGGAAATCGGAAGAGAGCAAGGAGGACCAGTGAGGCTCCTCGTTTGACAATCTCCTGAGGCGCCTGCAAGTGATGGAGAGGCAGCAGAGGTCTTTGTAGTTAAGCAAATTCGGGGATTTGATCCCAATATCTATTATCAGTCTCCAGAGCTCGTCCGCTAGATCTGACATCTCTCAATCTGTTTGGTCTACGCAGATAGGAATTGACGAAGCACAAATCACAAACCCCGACAGGGAATATCTAAATTGTAGAGCCAAATTACACTGACCTAACAGGGGTTATAACTCCCAATATTTTTTTTTTATTTTTTGGAAAATTAAGAATAAATAGCTATGTTTTAACGAGACTTTTAGCCAAATGTTCAAAAAATAAATTTTAACGAGTATGGTATATTAACAAAAATTTTAACACATAAGATTCAATTACATGATTTCTCCCAAAAATACCAAATAGATAAATTTATATATTTGATATTTATTTATTTAATATGCAATCAGATAAATTTATCTATTTGCATATTAACACAGATAATGTAAATAAATAAATTTATTTGCGTTCTTTATACGTGTTTTCAATAAGATAAATAAATTTATCTATATTTTTTATACGTACTTTCAATAAAGACAGATAAATTTATCTGTATTCTTTACATGTGCTTTCAATAAAAGAAAGATAAATTTATCTGTATTCTTTATACATATTTTGAAAATACACAGATAAATTTATCTATTCTATGATATTTTTATTCCAAAAAAAACCTTGCACATTAAAACTTTTATGCGAATGGATCTTACTCGTTAAAAAATCTTATAGCGGATAAAAAACAATAAACGACCTATAAATGGAATTGTTCACCAATTTTTTTATTCTTAATTTCGTACCTTGTACTGAATGTAACAATCAATATTGGCCTACAATAACTCATATAAAAAATTACCAAATATGCACCAAAGTATAATTAATTTATTTAATTTTTTTTACTTTTTATTTTTATTTTTGTAGGCTCTTTTAGAGAAAATTAATTATCGAATGTTGGAGAGACGAAATATGTAAAATAATTAGAAAACACGGAATGGAAAGAGAAATGGTTGGGTGAAGAAGAAGGCTAGCCAAAATTGGAGTATATGGCAGTATGAGCAATCTAAATCAGAAAGTCTGAATTGTCATGCTTAGGAGCACGACCGTCCCCTTTATTTATAATCCTGTGGGGGAGTTATTAGGGTTAAAATGGGACTTTTAAAAGGAATAGTCAAATCTTCGCTATTCAATCTGTACTGAGTCATATAGTTTGTGCTATGTCATCATAGTTAGGTAGTTAGAGATACGCTCACAGTCTTTGTTGTCTTCATGGTCTGTGTCATAGTCAAGTAATCAGAGCTATTGTCATAGTCTGTGCTATGAAAGGTCTTCTCATAGTCTGTGATATACTTCACAATATGTGCTATGAAATGTTCTACGCCTCCGCACGATGAGCATCAATATTAGTTGGCCGAGCTACTAGGGATCCTAGTAGCTTGGGTTGCTTGTGAATCGAGTTGTTCCAGCATAACGCTTTGTCTTTTAGGTAAAAAATAATAATTGGCCTTCTGAGCTATTGACGACAACCGAGTTACTCAAGCTACGAGTTGCTTGAGTTTCCTTATAGCTCAAGTAACTCGCCTTTTTTTTCGAACATGTTCTTAAAACTTCATAGCTGCTTTGTTTGTCCGTTTTTCGATCAATTTGGGATAACTGAGCTACTAACGTCGTTAGCAACTCGGCTTAGCATAATAGGTACACAATTCTAAATAACCGCTTACATTTTGCCTTTGCTTGTGCGTGAGTCGCACATGTTTCTCGCACAGAATGCGCCCGCACTGATTCACACGCATGCATCTTAATTAATGCGTCTTAATCTTCACGTCGCTTCATTTTCTTAAAGCGTGGTGCATTCATTACTGTGACGCTTGAGTGTAGACACCCCAATTTGACTAAGTCGAATCTTAGGCACCCATCTCGAATGTGCTCCATTGACGAAAAAATGAGAGTTATGATAAAAAATACTCACAAGCAACCAAAGTCACGAATTCGACTCAAAATTCAAGAAAACCACCAAAAACCTTCAGGTCGTGACATTTCTATCCGCACGGCCACCACCTTTTTTGAAATCCTAGAACAGGTCGTGTCTTTGAACTGACGATCACTACCTTTTTTGAAAATCCTAAAACAGGCCGTGACTTCCTTTGTGACGGCCGCTACTTGTTGAGCCTAACTGCGTTAAAGTCGCGGTTGTCCTTTTCATTGCCATAAAGGTAGCAGTTGTGATTATACAAAAGCAAAAAGGTAGCGGTCGTCACTTTTATCCCTTTTTGGACAGGTGACAACATTCCAGATGAGGTTTGTGTTGCCCACTTTGCCTATAAATATGGGTTATTTTTCAAAAACAGAAGAGGGAAAGAACCTGGAGGCCCAAACTCTGCCGCAATACACTCCCACGCAATATTCTGATATCCATTCCATACTTCCCAAGCCTTGTTCGTGATCATACTTGCATTAAGGGAGGTCTTAGAGCTTATATTAGCTTGGAGGTAGCCTATTCTCATACCCGACGAGCCATTCAGGGTGGATATTCACACGAGGTTATCATAGGAACCCACGATATTCTTCTAAATCCTCATTTTCTTCCCTAGAGGGTGTCGTGGATAAGGTTTTCAATGTTTTCATTCTTTATTTGCCATTTATTTAAATCTAAGCATTGCTCATTCAAGTTTTTTTTATAAACAGTGTACTTGTAGCTCTCTATTTTGTGTATTTAAGTCATTTTCATTTTGTTTTAATGCTCACAAGCACACTAAACATATCAAAAACTTTTTGAGGTTCTAGAAATATGACAACCGCGACCCTTTTAATGTCACGACTGCCTATTCTATTAAACCTACAATCACGGCCGTTACTTTTGTGCACCTAATCGATACATTTTTGCCTACTTTTCTCATGGTCGCAACATCTTACTGTCTCGGCTGTGACATTTGTTTAAAGGTCAAAAACATGAAACTCTCTTTGAAACTCTCTTCTATTTATTTATTTCAAGGTTTTTCTCCCTTTTTCCTATTCTATTTTTCTTTGCTCTTTTTTGTACCTCGGTCCATGTTCTTGTTAGAAAATGAATGGTAGATCTGGCCTAGATCAAATGGGTTGTGGTCTCCATTTTGTACACCTCTCTTTCTGTATGTTCTGTAGTTATAAAATCATATTTGTCACTGCAACGATGTCCTCTAGCTACGGTCGTGAGGTTTTGTGAGACTAGGCACATGAAAATGTGTTTCAAGAACTCTATTACTCATTTTTGATATCCAGTATGCTTTATTTTGAGATATTGCTGGTATAGAAGATGAAGGGTGGTGGATCTAACCTAAAATAAATGGGTTATGGTCTCTGTCCTACATGTCCTGTCCATATAAGTCTGTTTTAGGCCTTGTATGATGATTATACCCTTTATGGATCCTTAAAAACCTTAGTCGCGACTTTTATTTGTCACGGCCATGAGCTTTGTTTATTCTGTTTCTCACGGTAACCCCATATTTGTCACGGTCGCATCTTTTGTGACACAGTTTGTCACGGCCACAATGTTTGTTGCTACGGCCGTGAGTTTTCTACATATCCAGTAGCTTGAGAATGATGTTTTAGTCTCCTCTATTTACTCAGTATGGCATGTTCATAACATGTTTGGGGCAGAAACGTTGTTGCATGACCCTTAGATCTTTATTTATTCGTTTCACCACTTACTTGCATGTTTTTCACTTTGCTTTGCTCTAACGATACGTGTGGAATATTTAAAAATAATAACCAAGTTGCATGACTGTTAGCATCGTAGTTAGGATTTTATTTCTTTACTTGTTTTTGTTTTAACTCTTTTTAACCTCCCATTTAGTATATATTATCTTTAAAAAATTTACAATAAGAACTAACATTAACAAAGTGGAGGCCAACCTTACGGCTGGGCAAAAAAGGTGTCTAACACCTTCCCTTTTCATACCTTATCCCCCAAACCCTATTTTTCTCTAGTTACATTTTTTAAAAAGACTTGCAGCCTTCTTTTTGTTTTTTTTAGTTTGTCTCAAAAATCAAGTGGCGACTCTATTTTTCTAAAGAGCGTGTTCAAATATCTTGGATTTTTTTGTTTTGAAAAGAAAAAAATATTTTTCTAAAGATAATAGATATCCGGTGCACCGTCTCCCTCGAAAACAATACCCGTAGTTTTTCTAGCGACTCTGCTGGGGATTAATTTTTCAAAAATCATAAGAAGGCTTAACTTGGAATATCAATGGTTCTTGTTGTAATTTTTTATGGTATTCGAATTTGCGTTTACATATTTGTGTGCTTGGTTCTCAAACCCTTGCTCTGCTTACCTGATACCACGGTCAATTTACTGTCTCGGGCCTATATAGGGGAAGTTAACAAGCTTTCTGGCTACATGCTTCTATAGATGTGGCGAAAAAAGTTATTGCGTACCATTTGACCATGCCTTGCACCATTTCTGACATTGAGAGGTATATTCTTGACTCTATTTAGAAGGTACACTGAGTGCAAACCTACCAGCCTTCTCATATACATATAGTTTCTTAGAAGCCTTTCTTTTAGGATCAATAAATCTTTTAGGATTATGTGATTTTTTTTATGGATGCTTTTGTTTGTATAGTTAGGACCCCAATTAGGACTAGTTTTCATTTCCTTATCCCATCGTCAAGAGCGAGTTGTTTTGAGTTTAGGCTCGGCTAACGAGTCCTCCAGTTTACATAAGTCCTTTTAGTTCAGAGACCCAAGATAATAGCTCTGTGCAGAGAAGAACCTATATGCACTTGAGCCCAATCTCCGAACGGAAGATTCAGACCTGTAGTTCAGCTGAACATAGCAATGGTAGATCTAGATTTGACTGTGGCAGATATGACGAGGGCAATTCTAAAATTACAGTGGACAGTTGAGGGAGTCAGCACTACAGTGGCCAATCAGGCTAGGATCCAAACGCAGTACTAAGCTCAAATTCAGGTATTACATACCTGTACTGCAGACCCCTATGTAGTTGTTCCAAATGACCAAGAGGCTGGAATAGGAGATAATATCTGGG
The DNA here is from genome assembly GCA_032360265.1 of Heliamphora ciliata. Taxonomy (NCBI): domain Eukaryota; kingdom Viridiplantae; phylum Streptophyta; class Magnoliopsida; order Ericales; family Sarraceniaceae; genus Heliamphora; species Heliamphora ciliata. The sequence goes on from JAUMHN010391335.1 coordinate 5,620, forward strand.
ACGACAATGTGGGGCCTAAAGGAGTCCAACAAGCAGTTGACCAGCCCATTCGGTTGGGAATCCTAGAGATCCTAGCTACGAAGGAATCGATCTTGTCTAATAAGTCGACAAACTAGAGAAGATTTTGAGGAGCCCAAGGAGTTGAAGACTACATGTTGGATGTCAAGGGACTCTGTCTGTTCCCCAATGCTAAACTTTTCAAGAAGTTTAAGATGCTCGACATGGATAAATTCGACGGGATCGGAGATCCAAGGATCCATCGGAGGATGTATGTGGGAACCCTATCGCCAATGGCGATCAATGATCAGTTGAAAGCTCAGCTCATCTAGCGGTCTTTGTCAGGAGCTGCACAGAAATGGTTTATGTCTTTGGATGCTGCAAAGACGAGAACATGAAAGCACATTACCACTGTTTTCGTCAACCAATATAACTACAACATCCAGCTCGATGTCACCACCTGGGAACTCGAGATATTTGGTAGGAAGCCAAAGAGTTTTTTGTTGAGTTTCTGACTTGATGGAGGCCTAAGGCAGCGAAAATGACAAATCGATCCACTAAAAAGGAGCAAGTGAGAATGGTGGTGAAGAACTTGCAGCCGTAGTTTTGTAAATATTTGATAACACAACTGCTGATGACATTTGAACAAGTTTCCGATGCCGGGATGTAGATAGAGGATGCATTGTAGTATGAGAATATTGACAAGGAAGAACCGAGTCAAAGATGGTTCAAAAGCCGTATGCTAACAATCCGAATAATATCACCAATGCCATAAATCGAAGTTATGAAGTGAACCTACTAAACCCCATCCCAAATCAAGCTAGCCCATCTGTTCAGCCAACCACCCAAAATCAACCCCGAAACCAAAAGAGAGCCTTCACCCAACTCACCGTACCTTTAACGTCCATCTTGAGCCGTCTAATCGAGAGGGGTCTGCTAAAGCCTTTGGAGCCGACCACGCCTCCAAATCCTTTGCCACCCAGATATAATCCAATCCAGTATTGTGCCTTCCATTAGGGGCATGGTCATCTAACCAACAACTGCATGAGGCTCCTGCATGTGATCCAAGACTTGATAGACAACAAGGTGATCCCTCTGCCCACTGCCATTCAAAAGCCGAATATAACCACCAATCCTTTGCCAAACTACACAAATCAGCAGAATGTGAATGTCATTGAAGAAGGGTTGAAAAGTTTTGATCCCACAAAATTCATAGTCTCCTCGACGGAATTGAAGCCAGTTACAGTTTTGCCATCCAGTCAGGAGGTGTTGCTAATTAATGACCTTATTCAGGATCTAATAGATGATGACTTTGATAATTTTTTGATCTTTACTATCCATGAGGAAGAAGTTTATTTTTTTTTGGGTAATTAACTGGAGAATAACGAGGAGAGGAAGAAGTTCCTCTCCCCATCAATGGTAATGATGAAGAAGATGAAGAAATCAAACGCTTGTGGGAGAGGATTTAGCCAGTTTTGAGGCATTTGATGAGTTAGAGGAGGCTGAAATTAACATCAAATGGCACATCCCAACCGTTTCGAGTGATGATACAACATGACATCAAGGGGCAGATTGGTACGGGGAAGCCGAGCTGAGTTTTAGAATTTAAGAGACAGAGAAAGCAGCATTAGAGACGGGACGGTCTTCGAAAGGAAAGGAGGTCAACAACGAGAGTAAATAGGAAGAAAATCCACCTACCAGTGAGGAAATCGAGAAGAAGAAGGGGTCAAAAGAGAAAGAAGAGGGCTCACCCCAAGTGAATTTGTTGGGAACCGCAAGTTTTGTGTTCGACCCCTCCGTATACATCGTTCCTCTTTCTAAGCCAAAATCGAGAACACCTCTACCCGAGGGACCAATCTTCTATTCTCTCGAAGTGGAGTACTAAGAAGAGAATGACATGTGGGAATTAGAAGAAATAGAGTAGGAGTTCATAGATATAGAATACGACAAAGGAGAGGATGTGCCGAAATGGCATCCGATTGTGGAAGAACCATATGACCATTGAGGCCCGTGGAAACCTTGGGGTCCTCCCCCACCCTATGATTATGAAGACCCATTTGATGGGGTATTGCGGGTGTTTTGGTTTCATGGGATGCACCGGATATTTATTGTTTTTAAAAAAATATTCTTTTCTTTTCAAAACAAGAAAATCCAAGATATCTGAGCACCCTTTTGAGAAAAATGAAGTCGCCACTTGATTTTTGAGAAAAGAAAAATAAAAAGAAGACTTTGGGTCTTTTCAAAAATATAACTAAAGAAAAAGAGAGTTCGGGGCCTAAGGTACAAAAATAGATGGTGTTAGGTACTTTTTTCACCCAACCGTGAGGTTGGCCTCTACTTTGTCAATATTGGTTCTTGCTGTAAACTTTTTAAAAGTAACATATACAGAACTAGAGGTTAAAGAGAGTTCAAATAAAAGCAAACAACGAAACAAAATCCTAACTATGACTCCTAGGGTCATGCAACTTGGTTATTATTTATAGATATGCTACATGTATTATTTGAGCAAAGCAAAGTGAAAAACATGCGAATGAGCAATAAAATGAACAAACGGGGATCAAAGGGTCATGCAACAATGTTTCTGCCTCTACCATGTTATAAACAGGCTATATAAAAACAAGCAGAGAAGACCCAAGCACTATTTTAAGCTATTGGATATACATAAAACTCACGACCGTGACAACTAATGTTGCGACCGTGACAAATGAAGGCACAAAATAGGTGGCCGTGATAAATGTAGGGATACCATGAGAAACATAGTGCAAAATCTCACGTCCGTGTCATATAAATGTCACGGCCATGGTTTTATGGGGTCCAAAAATGATATAAACATTGCACAAGACTTAAAACAGGCTCAAATGGATATGATATATAGGACAGAGACCATAACCCATTTGTTCTGGGCTAGATCTACCATCTTTCACCCCCTATACGAACAATATTTCAAAACAAAACGTACAAAATAGAAAAAATGAATGATATGGTACATAAACACACTTTTCATGTCATTGACCTCATAAAACCTCACGGTTATAGCAAGAGAATATAGCGGCTGTGACAAATATGGAGATAAAACATGTGACCGTTATAAACTAACTGGCAGCCGTTATTGTAAGGTTTACAAAACACCCAGCGTGGCATTGAAACGTCGCAGCCATCATGTTTTTATAACCACAGAAGATGCAGAAATAAAAGTATATAGAATATAGACCACAACCCACTTGATCTAGGCCAAACCTACCATTTATTAACCTAATAAGAAAATAAACTAAGGTATAGAAAAGAGAGAATGCTAAGCAAGATAATAAAAGGTGAGAATATCTCAAAATAAATGAATATTAGAGAGTTTTGAAAGGGGTTTTCGTGTTTTTAACCTTGAAATAAATATCATGGTTGTGACAATAGAATGTCACAGCCGTGAGTAAAAAAAAATGGACCGGTCATGTGCAAGAAACACACAAAAGTTTGTGACGGACTACCATGGTATCACGACATTCGAAATTTCATTGAGAAAGGAGAGTATCCTAGTCAAGCTAGCAGAAAAGACCAAAGGGCAATCCGAAGGCTTACTACATAATTTGTGATCTGTGGAGGAAGACTATACAAGAGAAGATATCTAAGCATTAATAAACTTTGTGTCAACACGGAGCAACACCACGAGTTAATAAGAGAAGTTCATAAAGAAGTTTGTGGACCTCACATGAGTAGGATGATGCTTGCTAAGAAGATCTTGTACCAACGGTATTTCTAGATGACGATGGAAACGGACTGTCATCAATTTGTCCGAAAATGTCAAATCCACATAAAAACCTCATGCATGTACCGTCGTCTCAATTTTATAACATAACCTCGCATTGGCCATTTTTAGTTTGGGGAATTGACGTGATAGGAAAAGTTACGCCCAATGTATCAAATGGACACGAGTTTATCATCATAGCAATTGATTACTTCACGAAATGGGTCAAAATTATCTCTTACTCAGTTATGAAGGCCTCTCAAGTAGCCAGATTCATCAAGGAGAATCTTATCTGTCGATATGAAATCCCACATGAGATAATTTCCAACAATGATTCCCACTTTTAAGGAGAAGTTTTAGACTTCTTGGAGGAGTATCAGATTGTCATCCATAATTCCTTGCCATGTAGGCAGCAAACAAATGGAGCTGTGGAAGCTGCAAACAAAAATGTGAAGAAAATTCTACAGAAGACGATAGAAGGAAGCAAGGATTGGTCGAAAAAGTTGCCATTTGCGCTCTGGGGATGCCGAACATCAATTAGGATTTCTACTAGGGCAACACCATATGCTTCGGTTTACGAAATAGAAGCAGTTCTACTTATCGAGTTAGAAATTCCGTCCTTAAGAATAAAGGCCAAAAGTAATATTCCTAAGTCAGAATGGCAGAGGGACTATGACGCCCCGTCCTCTGGGCACGTCGAGACATACATGAGTATAGAATAAGGAGGATATTCTAGCTATTCATTCATATTTAGATATCATAAATATTACATCATTAAGAGTTTTGAACTGATCAAAAATACATAACGTTTATAGTTTCGCAATAGATTAAAAAAATCTTACAATGAGCACGTGAAAACTGAACAAAAAGAACAAAAGGTAAAAACTCAATTTTTCAGCTAGCATTGTCGGGGTCCGCTGGCTCTTGCCACTCACTATGTTCTTCAATTTCGTCTTCTTCTTCGGGGGCGACTTTCTCAAAGAACTCATCTTACTCACCTGTGGCACGAATGCCATGAGCCAAAACCTAGAAGCAAACTCCCTAAACCTTCTAACAAACTCACAATAAAATATCCTACAATGCATATCGTATAACACCCTATACGATTTAAGGCCAAGGAGATAGACAAAATTGACATTTACGGCAGGGTAAGCATATATTAAAAAATTGTGCAAATGCATGATGCAAATAAATGCGATGCAAATGCCCAACCCGACTTGTATCCAGAAATAAAAACAGGAGTTCCACTTTAGGACTTATTTTTATTACTTGTTTGGACTTATTATCAATGCCCCCTTAGGAACTTATTGTTATTGTCGTGATAGGACTTGTTGTCATTGCCGCCTCAGGGACTTATTGTTAATGTCGTGATGGGACTTTATGTTACTGACACCTCAGGAACTTATTGTTAATACCGTGATGGGACTTTATAGGGTTACCCACATTAAAACTAGGATGCCTGGGGTTGTGCCCCTTGTAAACATGTATTTTTTTTCTTTTCTTTTATGTCACAGCTAATTACCTAAAAAAAAAAACTAGGATGCTTGCTTGGTAGCAACCTAAAGTCTGAATTACCAAAGCTAGAGTGCTAATGACGAACCCATGGTGCCCAACAGTATTCATAAATAACAAATATTTCTTTTTGAACACCGGGGACACACCCGAGGTGCTCAGAGGGAATATATCCCAAAACAGTTACAAAAAAAAGGCTACCAGGGACGCTTTAGACTAGGAGTCGAGAAAAGTACAATTTTAATATAACCTAACCCACAACGGTAGATACGGAAAGGACTCTAATATGCCGAATTGCAAATGTGACAATACCTATAATGTGTAACATGCGTCTCATATACAGCTATATATAGCATGGTACCTAAGCAATGTATAGCTCATGGTACAACTCATTAAAGCAAGGAGTACAAGTATATAAAGTACAAATTATAATTCATATGACATGGATTTAACTTAATGGTATGGATTCTAATAATCAAATAATCATTTTTATACACTAATCATCCAACACAATTTAATTAAAGCCTATATTTTAAGTCTCATAATATAACAAGCCACTATACAATTAACTAAATTAAGGTAAATATTCAAGTGTCAAATTTAAAAATTACAACAGTGTTTTGGGCCACCTAGATATGGAGTTAATTTCTAATTTTTCGATACCAATTAGATAAAAATATTTTCTATAATTTTCATGTTTAACAGTAAGGCCAGATCTTAGGGCAAATAGATCATTTATTTTAATTAAGAGAAAACTATTCAGCACTTTACAGAGAAAAGTGTAGAAAATTCCAGAATTCAAGAGGCAAGTCATGTAGTTTAACCCAAACAGGGATTTTAGATACCGCTTCCTTAGAAAACTTAAGACGCTTTTTCCAACATTGTAGGATAAGCATCTTACCCGAGAAATGCCAAGGGCCCCTTTTCATGACTGAGAAATGCCAAGCCCTTTTTATTGCTTTTGGTTTTTGTTCTTGGTGGTGCTTGTAAGGCCTGTGGTATGCCCCTTGTATTCTTATTCATTTTCTTTTCTTTTATATTACATTTAATTACCAAAAAAGAGTATAGAATTTGAGCCTCTATTGGCCTCGGTTTTGGGGCATCAAATCAAGGGTTATGGGTATTATTTTTGGGTAGGTTCTGGTTTAAGGTGTCCCCTACAAGTTTTATGTTTTGTGCTAAGGCTATTTGTTTTGAACAAGTTGATGATTTTGGCCATTTTATAAAATGAGTTCAATCAGCATAAAAAGGTTCAGCAGAACTGGTTTTCAATAGAGAATGCACAAGAACTTTGGGACACCATCCGAGGGTATTTTGGGTTGATGTTTGGTCAGTGTTTAGTTTAATATGTTAGCTACATGTTTTATGAAAATCACTTTTGGATTTGGCTGTTAAAAACATAGGTTGTTGGTCTTACAAAAACACGTGACAAAGAGCTCTACAAGTTACTGATTCACAACAGTGACTTTGGGGAGGGTTTTGACCTATCAATAGTTCATAGTTTTTGCTCATATTTGGTGGACAGTAAGATAAACATTTTATCTACAAGTTTTAGGTTTTGACCTAAGCTCGATTATCACTCTAACCTGGGGTTTGTATGTCTTCAATATAGAGTGGTTAGAATCTAACACTCTTTAGTAGAAATGGTCTATCTAGAGTTGTACTCAACGAAATCACTTCAAACTAATTTTGTATGAAAGAGAACTTAAAAATCTAGGCTTCGACATAAAAATCATACTTAGATCAATTTTCTACAATTAGTTACGATAGTTCAAAATTCATGGCAGAAAGTTGGAATACAAAGAAAATTAGGCCATTTAGGGTTTCGGTATCTTAGCTCATGATATGTTTAGTTTTAATGTATTTTCTTTGCATGCATGTAATGTATTCATACATATCAAAGTTCCAGAACCTATACAAACCATTAAACTAAAAAACAATTACATGCAAACACATCCAACACTAGATTACTCATGAACAGCCCCTATTCTAACCACATAACGCCTTTTTGGGTGAGATTTTGGTTTTATTTCTTAGAGATTTTTATAGAGAAGGATTGAGGGGTATTTTATAAGAAAATGGCAGAGGGTTTAAAGAATTTACTTGTTTAGAGACCTAAAAATGGAAGATGGCTAAGACTTTGCTTCTATGCACCTTCCTTGCTCCTTAGATTCCTCCTCTTCTTCTCCTTTTTCTCTCCACACTTGAAGAACACTCAAAACTCTAAAATTTTTGGTCTTTCTCTCTCTAGTGTGGTCGAATATGAGGGAGGGGAGTGGGTTGTTTAGTCTTAGTTTATATAGGAGAAGGAGTTGGTGGAAGTAATGATCAAGGTGTAAGCAAATTTTTAATTTCCTTATTTCTAATTGGTTGTATGGCATGGTGAGTGATATTTGAGAAAAATATTTTTAGATTGTGCAGATGGGGATTTCGGCTCGGCTGTTTGGGAAAGCTTAAAAGTTAATTTTGCATTATTTTAATGATTAAATTTGGTTTTGGTGCAATATTGTGTAAGAAAATACTTTAAAATTTAATTTGGTGTATATTTTTAGTGTCTTATCATACTAAAACCTATTATTTTAGTGTGTTTATGATTAATTTAGTATTCTCATGAATTATCATAATTTTTATAGTAATTAATTAAATAGATATAGGCTTTCAAGTCAAATTAAATTAGTTTGATAAGAATTGACTTTTTGACTTATTTATTGTGTAGAAACTTTAAATAATGATTTGTTTACTTTTGTTGACCTATATTATTTTATTATTATGTATATTACTCGTATAAAAAGTTTTGGATCATAATAATGCTTAATTTATACAATTATTTTCTTATTTTTGAGCTTAAAAAGGCAAAAAGTAACTTTTTATGCATAAATCCCAAGGGGGCCGGCCATGCAAGGGTAGTTTTATCATTTTTGTTGTTATTTTATCTTTTTTTATTTAATTGTATCTAAATATATGATTTTGGGTGTCCATGTGTCAAAACTTAAATTTTTAAGACTTTTTGCTGTACTGGAGGCAAAATGGTCATTTTACCCTAATTATGAAAATTTTTGATTTTTAACTTTATATTTAATGTTATTTACTTAATTTAGGCTATCACAAGACTTCTCTGAGTATTAGAGTTTTGCTTCTGAGTATTTGATCTTTTTAAGATTTTCTGGCCAAATTAGGGTTTCGGGTTGAGTTAGGATTTCCATTCCTCTAGCGATCTAAGATCTTGTTAACTAACTGTCGCTAATACTAGGATTTGGGTTGGATCGCTACACAAGTCATTATTAGCCGGGTGGTTACTACTAGGGTCCGAATCAGGTTGTTACAGGAACATATTCAAAGAGTTACTCTTGTTTGACGAAAGGAGGCTTAGGGCGCTGTTTCACGTTCAAGGATATCAGAGAAGGATAGCTTGGGCATTTAATAAGAAGATTAAGTGACAGAACTTGAATGAAGGTTACTTAGTGCTCAAAGAGATCAAATCTCCGGTCTTTGATCTAAGGGGCAAGTTTAAACCTAATCGGGCCGGACCCTATCTTATCAAGACCCTAATGTCGGGAGGTGCCACCATTCTTATGGATCTGGAGGGGAATGTCTTCTCTGCACCCATCAACTCAGACCAGCTCAAAAGATTTTACCCATTGAAAGAAAATCCCACGAAAAGAAGAATGACAATACTCGAGTGTAACCTGAGTCTCGAACTACGTTATAGCCTGATTCCCTTTCTTTGGGATACGTAAGCAATTTCTGTCAGAAGTTTGACCCAAACATTCGCTCGAATTCTTCCCTTTATAACTATGTTTCAAGTAATGGATCTACGTAAAAGCTTGTTTAAAGTTTTTCTAATAAATTGGTTATATTGCAAAAGTAAAAATTTAAAAGAACAGTTTTAGGGATCATCACAAACTAAAAATGGATAAACTTTCATCAGGAGTTCTTACTAACTCAGTTTCAATTTCAAAGCAAGAGAGGCTCGCAAGTTCTCATTCTAAGAAACTAAAAAAGGGGAAAAACAAGCAAGATATTGAGACACAACAAAGTAGAATCAAGTCCTTTTCCTCTTTGTATCTCCTCCCTGTCCTACCCTACGCTCTATCTCTACCTACAGCTAAGCCCGGTAATCCCCAAAAAGTCCGCTGTCGAAATACCTTCCAATCGGTACCCTAAGTCGAGAAGACCAAGCCCATTAGTACTACCCAAGAAGGGGGCCTAATGCGGAGAACTGTACAGATGGCTCACAACGGTCTCAGGTCTGATCTGAGAATGCCTGAACTGACGAAGGATGCGATATGGATGATAGAAAGTGGCCATCTTCAAGATGACCAACAGAATCCCTAAGTAACCCACGGTGGCAGTAGTTATGAAAGATATCTTTAGCCAAGGGCATAGCCAGGAGATGTCCTCCTCGGTCAGAGAATTCAGGTAGTCCTTCCAAGCAACTTTAGTTGAGTAAAGGTGATAAACCTGACGACGGATGAAGAACTTGACATTGTAAGTGTCAAATATAGGCTTCTCTAGCAAGTTTGCCTTCTCCATTAGCCAGACTTGAGAGAAACATAGGAAAGGAGAGCTAAGTGAAAAAATATGAGAGAGCGATAAAAAAGGGAGAGTTGCGGGAAAATCTGAGAGAATGATAAAAAAGGGAGTGCTGAGCGGAAAAATTTGAGAGAATGATGAAAAAAGGGAGATGAGCAGAAAAATCGAGAGAAATATAAAAAAATGAGAGTTGAGTGAATACCTGTACTAGGAGAGCATTACCGGCGAAGTATGGGGCACCCTTAGTATGAACCGCATCATGGCCAGAGAGCATCTCAACAAAAACTAACAGGACAGGATCCCTACCCTCATGGATCTAATGAGCCACATCCACTAAAGAAGTGCTAGCCTGCCCATCTGAAGGACTCAAGAGGAAGTGAGCTAGAAGACAGATACAAGGCATAACAATGCTTAAGCTGGAAAGAGAAGTCACCAAGAGACCCTCGAGGCCCAAAGCGGTCTATGATCTGTGCCACATCGAGGAATCCATCATGGGTAATGAGTGACGCCTCACACCTGGAAAAGCCACAAAGCTACATCAACCTGTCCTTGGGACTTGAAAAAGGCATAGGAACTATGACCTCCTCTGGAGTCGAAATCTCGAGAATGGCAAAAAGTCCTCCACTGTCAGACACAGCTCATCGTATCTGAAACAAATTACATGTACCTTGGGGTCCCACAGCTGGGCTGCTCCTCGCAGAAGATGCTAACCAATCCTCATCGTTCACAAGGAGAATAGCACATCTAGGCCGAAGTTGAGAAAGTTTTTACGCTCGACCGGAGAGAATTTGCCCATCCAAGCCAATAGGGAGTTGTTGTAAGAGTGGGTCATGAAGAAAGCAAGGAAAGTGCAAGATATCCAGAACAATGGGGTCTGGAGCAGTTGTCCCCTATATAGAACTAGAAATGGAGGAAACCCACAGAACCTTCCCAAAGTCTCGTGCCAAAAAGTTTTATCACGGCTGCCATCTTTTTTCCACGGCTGCCACCTTCATATCTCACGGACGCCACGTTTTCTCCTCAAATCCTATGGCCGTGATGATCAAAATCCCAAGCCGCGAACTTTTCTTCATGTAAGTTCACGCTGCCATATCCAAAACCCACAACCGCAAGTTCAAAACTCACGGTCGCAACCTTTTTTATGCAGAAATTTTTTTTTGGGTAATTAATTGTAACATAAAAGAAAAAAAAAGTGTACATGATTCTAAGGGGCATACCCCAGGTAGTTACAACCCTAACCAAACAAAACAAGGTTACTAAACACCAAGACCCACTTAACCCCCGCTTGGGAGCGGGGGAAAGCTAACAAAGCGAAAAACACATACAACCACAAAACCAACCCCACTAGATAGAACTACTAACTTAAATGACCAAGAGACGGTTTTTTCTTTTTCTTACCACTAGACTGTTTTGCCTGCTTACTCCCTGCCTTCTTTTGGCG
>JAUMHN010391445.1:0-16838 GCA_032360265.1 Heliamphora ciliata
TACATACATTGCTCATAAAGATTCTCATAAAATAAAAAATTAATTTTATTAAAAAATAAAATTAAATACTAAAAATAGGGTTTTCAGTATACCAACCCTAATACTAGAAATAATAACCAAGTTGCATGACCTTAGGATCATAGTTAGGATTTTGTTTCTTTACTTGCTTTTATTTGAACAATCTTTAACCTCCTATTCTGTATATGTTACATTTAAAAACATTACAATAAGAACCTATACTGACAAAATAGAGGTTAACCTCATGGTTGGGTGAAAAGGGTGGCTAACACCTTCCCTTTTCGTACCTTAGCCCCCGAACCCTATTATTTTCCGATTACATTTTTAAAAGACCGCAACCTTCTTTTGTTTTTCTTGGTTTTTCTTAAAAATCAAGTGGCGACTTCATTTTGTTTTAAAACATGCTCGGATACCTTAGATTTTTTTTTAAAAAGGAAAAGAATATTTTTCTAAAACAATAGATATTCGGTGCACCCCACGAATAAACAAAAATGCCCGCAGCTTTTCTGGCGACTCCGTTGGGGAATAATTTTTTTAAAAAAATCATAAGAGGGCTTAGCTTGAAATGTCAATGGTTCTTATTGTAATTTTTTTATTGGTATTTGCCTTTGTATTTTGTATATTTGTGTGCTTGGTTCTCAAATTTTCGCTCTGCCTACCCGATACCCCGATCAGTTTACTGTCTTAGGGCTATGTTGAGGAAGCCAACAAGCTTTCTGGCCACATGCTCCCATAGATGTGGCAAAAAGAATTATTGTGTACCGTTTGATCATTCCTTGCACTATTCCTAGCATTGGGAGGTATATTTTTGACTCTATTCAGAAGGTACACTGAGTACAGACCTACTAGCATTCTCATGTTGCATATAGTTTCTTAGAACCCTTCTTTTAGGATCAATAAATCTTTTTGGGTTACGTGATTTTCTTTTTATGGATGCTTTTGTTTGTATAGTTAGCACCTTAATTAAGATTAGTTTTTGTCCTCCCGATTCGTCATCGAGAATGAGTTGTTTTGAGTTTAGGCCCGGCTAATAAGTCCTTCAATTTACGTGAGTCCTTTTAGTTTAGAGACTCGAGATAATAGCTCTGTGGAGAGAAGAACCTATACACACTTGGGCCTGATCTCTGAGAGGAAGGCTTAGCTAGGTAAAATAGTTAAGATCACCAATGGTAGATCCGAATTTAATCATGAATGATATGATGAGGGCTATTATGGACCTATGGCGAACATTAGACGGGATCAGTACAGTAGTGAACAACCAGGCCAAGATTTAGACTAAATGCCAGACACAAATCCAACTCTTACAGGCTCATCAAATCCAAAACCAAGGTCAATGTTAGCAACTTTAAGCTCGAGTCAATGATTTGTTAAGTTCATCTATCGAGAATGAGACTCAATCCAATGAAGAGAGAACTAAGGCCATAAAGATGTTAAGAATTCTTTCGATCACATTTGAACAGTTGCTTGATGGGGGAGTTAATGCTGAAAGTTCCCATTCAATTAGGGGCAATAGAAAGTACGAGATCAAGTTGAAGGGTAAGGAAACCATGCACTAATGACCCTAATCGAGTCAATAATAACTTCACCAACATTTTCAATGATTAGGTTTTCGAAGTAAACACCCTAAATCCAAAACTTGAGCAATCTAGTCAGCAAAGAACTTTGAGAAGAACATTCACCCCTTTGGGTGTCTCGCTTTCCACTATCTTTAATAGTCTTATTGAGAAAGGCCTTCTCAAATCTTTGGAGCCAACCCCACCACCAAATCCTTTGCCACCTCGATATAATCCAACCGAGTACTGTGCCTTCCACCAAGGGCATGGTCATTTAATCAACAATTGCATGAGGCTTTGGTTTGAAATCTAAGATCTGATAGATAACAAGGTGATTCTCCCACCTACTGCCACTCAAAACCCAAATGTAACCACTAATCCCTTGTCGAATCACGTAGCTCAGCAGAATATGAATGTTGTTGAAGGAGGGGCAGAAGGTTTTGATCCCACGAAGTTCATAATCCCCATGACATAACCAAAGCCTATTGCAGATTTATCGTCTGGTCGAGATGTGTCGTTAATCAAACTAATAGATGATGGTTTCGATAACTTACCAATCTTTATCATCCATGAGAAAGAAGTTTCTCCCCCTATCAACGGTGATAAGGAAGAGGATGAAGAAATTAGATGTTTGTAGGAGGATTTGGCCCATCTTGAGGAGTTGAATGAGTTGGAGAAAGCTGGGATCGACATCAAATGGCATGTCCCAACTATTCTGAGCAACGATATAGCCTGGCACTAAGGGGCAACTTGGTAAGGAGAAGCCAACCCAAGTTTTAGAACAGAAGAGAGAGGGAGGATAGTATAAGAGATATGAGAGTCCTCAAAGGGAAAAGAGGTTGGTAGTGAAAGTAAGAAGGAAGAAGATCCACCAGTTGGTAAGGAATCTAAAGAGAAGAAGCGGGAAGAGAAAGAAGAGAATTCATGCCACGTCAATTTGTTGGGAACCGCATGTTTTGTGTTTGACCCTTCCGTATACATCGTTCCTCTCCATGAGCTGAAGCCGAGAAGACCTCTACCTGAGGAGCCAATCTTATGATCTCTCAAAGTAGAGTACCAAGAAGAGAACGACATGTGAGAGTTAGAAAAGATAGAGTAGGAATTCATGGACATAGAATACGATGAAGGAGAGGATGTGCTAGAATGGCACCCAATTGTCAAAGAACCATATGGCCATGGAGGCCCGTGGAAACCTTGGGGCCCTCCCCCACCATATAATTATGAAGATTCGTTTGATGGGATATTACTGCCACAACTTTTTGAACTAGAGATCAACATCGACGAAGAATCTGATTGGTTTTCACGAAACGTGATGGGAATTGAGGAAGATTTCTGGAGAGGTGAAGGAGTCAATGGAGAGAAAGCTACCGTAGATGATTTTTGGGCCTTTTAAGAGAAAGAATATCCAGTGGTCGAGATTCGAGAAGTGGCTGACCAGTTTGAAGGACTTTGGGAACTCAAAGAGCAAATAGAGCATCTAACAAGGAGTGGGAGGCATTTTAAGCCCGCACAACTAGAGAAGGGGCAACCAAGTAGGGGCATAGAAGAGCCAAGAAGCAAACAAAGAAGTAGAACAATGAAGAAGATGACGTAGTCTTGAAGAAACCTAGGAAGACACAAGCCAATGTGAGCATTTTGGGGTTACTTGTGGCTTTCCATAAGCACCGATAGGCTGTCTTGAAAGGTTTGAACATTATAGACATCCCGATCAACATATCTCCTGATCAGTTGGTCAGAATACTTATACCCGAGAAGCAAACCAATGTTATTGCCTTCAATGACAAAAACTTTCTGACTAAGGGATCGTCTCACAACAAATCGTTGCACTTAACCGTCTAGTGTTTGGGAAAATGGGTGCCGGTTGTCTTGGTTGACAACAGTTCAGCTCTCAACATGTGCCCACTATGAACTGCTTATTGTTTGGGACTGAGACGCAAGACTTCAAGCCGAGTACACAAGGAGTACATGCATATGATAACACGAGAAGAGATGTGTTGAGCTTAGTAACTTTTGCTGTAACAGTGGGAATACTCGAAAGAGACGTAGAATTCTATGTTCTCGATGTGTCGGCCTCATTTAATCTGTTGCTAGGAAGGCCATGACTACACGACTCGTCGATTAGAGCAGTTTTGTTGACCTTGCACCAAAAGGTAAAGCTAATCAAAGATGGAATAACTATCACTATACCGGTTGAAATTAGCTTGTCAACCCAGCTCAGTGATGCTACCCCACTCCTCGAGATCTAACACGGGGAGAAAGATCTCATTCTAAATGGGTTTGACTTCGATGAGACTAGGATTATCCAAGTTTTGATGAATGAGGAGAAAATGTGATCTCGAAAGTAGTAGCGATGATGAGGGGAATGTCCTATTTTCCAGGAATGAGACTAAAAAAGTACTTGTAAGGAGTATCAGAATCAATTTTCGTGAACCACAATCGTCATGGATACGGATTGGGGTACAAGACATAATTGGAGGAGCTGAAGATAGAAAAATACGGGCTAACGTTGAATGGGTGCTTTGTCAAAGAAAGGGATGATTTTCCTTATTATGGATTTCCCGAGCCATGGATAGAGGAGAAGACTAAATAGAAGATGCCGAGGCTAAAGATCTTTTTCGGCCATCAGTTGTCTAATAGTAAGGAAGAAGCAGAAATATGGCAGATGGAATTCACTAAAAAGGTGCCAACAGATTGGCCAGTTCATTGTGAGGAAGGAGATTTGAGTTCATTCTTCAATGAAGAGATGACCCGAGTGTGTATAGGTAACAAAGAAAATAAGGCTGCATTAATAATGGATGCCGACAAGCCCGTAAATTACACTACGCTCATTATGGATGCTGCTAAAATACAAAAGAGTCAATCCCCTGAGTCTTTTTATATGCATGATGTAGAAAGTGAGTTGGAGTTTGAGTCTGAGTCTGGTGAGTTTGTTTTAATCGAGTCTGTAACGGTTCCTATGATGACAAGTCTGCAAGGAATGCATCTGTTAGCATCTCGAGTCCTTTCAATTTCAAGTTTAAAATTGTAACCCCGTTTGAAATCAAGGAAATGAATTTGGATTTTGTATACTTTGTTGTGCCTTAAATATCTTATTTGAATTCTGAAAATTTTAATAAATTCGAGAAAAATATCCCTCAAGAATTAAAACTTTTAGTTAAAAAAGAAGAAGAAATGCGAGTTAAACATGTAATAAAAGAAACTGTTTTAATAAATCTTAATAATGAAAGGGATCCGCAGATAGTTCATGTTGGTTCTACGCTCTCTTTAGAAGAATGTGAGCAGTTAACCTTTTTATTAAAAGAATTTAAAGATGTTTTCACATGGTCCTACGAAAATATGTTCGGAATCGATCTTAACCTCGTATAAACATCAAATTCCATTCTACCCCGATGCTAGACCCCTTAAACAGAAGCTCAGAGGATCAGGCCGGACTAGGCACTCAAGATTAAGGAGGAAGTCACCAAATAGATAGACGCTGGATTTCTCATGGTCACGGAATACCCGAAGTGAGTTACTAACATTGTCTCCCTCCTAAAGAAAGACAAAAAAATCCAAATGTGTGTTAATTTCAGAGATGTTAACAGGGCTAATCCTAAGGATGACTTTCCTCTCTCCTGCATAGATGTGTTGGTAGATAACACCGCAGGGCTACAGGATAAGTTCGCTGATGCCTTGGCTACTTTGGCATCGATGATAGACATACCACCTAGGATAATGATGAGGCCTTTGGAGATTCAAAAAAGGGATACACTTGCGATCAGTAATATCACCGTTGTGCAAAAAAGTTAATAACGGGCTACCATGGTATCACGACATTCGAAATTTTATTGAGAAGGGAGAGTATTCTAATCGAGCCAACAAAAAGGATCAAAGAGCTATCAGGAGACTCACCGCGCGATTTGTGAATATTGGGGGGGAGACTATACAAAAGGGGATATCTAGGAGTTAATAAACTCTGTGTTGGCACGAAAGAAGGACACGAGTTGATGAGAGAAGTTTATAGAGGAGTTTCTGGACCTCACATGAGTGGGATGATAATGAAGATCCTGCATCAAGGATACTTTTAGATGACGATGGAAACATACTATCATCAGTTTGTCTAGATATGCTGAAAATGCCAAATCTAAGCAGACCTCAGCCGTTCCCATTCCAATTTGGGGAATCGACCTGAAAGGGAAAGTTATGCCCAAGGCATCAAATGGACACAAGTTTATCCTTGTAGCAATCGATCACTTCACAAAGTGGGTTAAAGCTGCCTCTTTCTCAGTCCCGAAGGCCTCCCAAGTAGCTAAGTTCATCAAGGAAAATCTTATCTGTCGATATAGAGTTTTACACAAGATAATTTTCGACAATGGTTCTCACTTTGAAGGAGAAGTTTTAGACCTCTTAGAGAAATATCGAATCACCAGTCACAAGTCTTCTTTGTATAGACCACAAACCAATGGAGCTGTGGAAGCCGCTAACAAAAACGTGAAGAAGATCTTGTAGAAAACGATAGAAGGAAGTAAAGATTGGCCGGAGAAGCTACTATTCGCACTTTGGGGATATCAAACATCGATCAAGATTTCCACTGGAGCAACACCTTATGCATTGGTTTATGAGATGGAAGCAGTCTTATCCATAGAACTTGAGATTCCATCCTTAAGGATAATGGCCAAAAGCGGCATTTCAGAATCAGATTGGCAGAAGGATAGGCTTGAAGAGTTGCTTTTGTTTGACAAAAGGAGGCTCAGAGCGCTGTTTCATATCTAAGGGTACCAGAGAAGAATAACTTGGGGATTTAACAAGAAGGTTAAGTCTCGAAATTTGAAAGAAGGGGCAAGTTCAAGCCTAATCGGGCTGAGCCTTATCTTATCAAAACCCTGATGTCAGAAGGAGCCGCTATTCTTATGAATCTGAATGAGAATGTCTTTTCTACGCCAATCAACTTGGATTAGCTTAAAAGGTTTTATTCCTGAGAGAAAAATAAAAATAAAGAAAAAAGCTTGCTGGATTGAAAATCGTAAAGGTAGCCCAAGTAAAAGTTAGAGCTTCCCACAAGGCCGAAAACTCGAAAGGGCAACCTTGGCAAAAGTTAGGATAATGAAAAAAAGAGTGTTGATACCTGAGTGCAACCCAACCATCGAACAACGTTATGACCTGATTCCCTTCCTCAGGGATACGTAGGCAATTTTTATCTGAAGTTCAGCCTAGAACTTTGTTCAAAGCCATCCTTTGTAATCATGTCTTGAATAGTTGATCAATGCAAAAGTTTACTTTAAGTTTTTCTAATAAATTGGTTATACTACAAAAACAAAAATCTAAGGAACAGTTTCAAAAATCATTACAAACTAGAAGCGTAGAAATGTTCATTAAAAAGTTTTACTGATTCAGTTGGTTCTAAAAATAAGAGAGGCTCGCAAGTTCTCATCCTAAAAAGCTAACAAAAAAAAGAGAAAGAAAACAAAATATTGAGGTACAACGAAGCAAAGTCAAGTCCTTCACCTCTTTGCATCTCCTCCTTGCCTTGCACTGCACTCTAATTCTGTCCCAAGCCAAGCCTTATAGTCATCGAAAAGCCTGCTATCAAACTCTCTATTGACTGGAATCATCAGTCGAGAAGGCCAAGCCCGCTGATACTGACCCAAGAAAGAGACTCGATGTGCAGAACTATATAGATGACTCACAGGAGTGTCATGTCTGATATGAGTATACCTAAATTGACGAATAATGTGATATAGATGATAGAAAGTGGCCAGCTTCAAGTTGACCAACAGAACCCCGAGTGACCCACAATGACTGTAGTCATGAAAGTTATCTTCATCCAGGGAGCATAGCTAGGAAATGTCCTCCCTAGTTAGAGAGCTAAGATAATCCTTCCAAGCAGCTTCAGTAGGAGTGTAGACAGTATGCTCGATGATGGACAAAGAACTTTACACTATAACTATCAGATACGGGCACTATAGCTATCAAATATGGTCTTCTCCAACAAGTTCACCTTCTCCATCAGCCAAAGTAGAGAGAAATAAAGAAAAAAGGAGAGCTGAGCGAAAAATAGAGAGAAATACAAGAAAAAGAAGAGCTGAGTGGGAAAAGATAGAGAAAATACAGAAAAATGAGAACTGAGAGGAAAAAGATAGAGAGAAACATAGAAATAGGAGAGTTGAGCAGATAAATAAAGAGAAATACAGAAAAAAAAGTCGAGTGAATGCCTGTAGCAGTAAAGCATTGCCCGCGAAGCAAGGGGCACCCTCAGTATGAACCACATCAAGCCCGAGAAGTGTTTCTGTCATCAAACTTCACAACCTTGAATTCCAATTTTTCAGGCTACAAACCTTTCAAACATCACTACCGCAAGATATTTCCTCGCGGCCGCAACTTTATTTTTTGCAAAGACTTTGATGGCACTTCCCCTCTTTGTTAACATCCCCAATCCTTTGCCAGGGATCTATAGCAACTCGTAATACAAAACTGGGCTCGTAGGGTAAGTATTCAACTGAAAAAGATACATCGTGCATAATAAAAGATTCGAGTGATCGAAAATATGTTTTCATAAGTATGAAAAAAAGGACAAGCATCCACATTGAACATAATGTAATATAAAAGCATGAAGGCCTGTCCCAATCAAGATAGTAATGTATATATATGCAGTGTATCAAGTGCATTAGCGGGCACGCAGGCCGAAGTAAAGGAATAGGCATGCAGGCCTCCATGTATAAGAAATAAAAGAGAAAAGAAAAGAAGATGGAAGCAACAAGGGTTGTCACTCGCACCGAATCCTCTTTCCCTCTTTCAAACCTTAGTCATATGCAAAGCGTTGTCTAGGTCCTAAGTTCATCAGACGATTTTTAGGTTTGTTAAGCCCTAGTAATCTAGGCACCCCAAAGCCTTAGTGTGCTAGGCAACCTCTCTTTCAAACTATAGTTATATGCGAAGGGTCGTCTAGGTCCTATGTTTGTGAGACGATCCTTAGGTTTTTTCAAGCCCTAGAGGACTAGGCATCCTTCTCTTTCGAACCCTATTCATATGCGAAGTGTTGTCTAGGTCTTAAGTTCGTGAGACGATCCTTAGGTTTTTCCTAAGCTCTACAGGACTAGGCATCCCTCTCTTCTAAAGCCCTAGTCATATGCGAAGCATTGTTTAGATCCTAAGCTTGTGAGACGATTCTTAGGTTTTTCCAAGCGCTAGAGGACTAGGCATCCCTTTCTTCCAAAATTCTAGTCATATGCGAAGCATTGTTTAGATCCTAAGTTCGTGAGACCATCCTTAGGTTTTTTCCAAGCCCTAGAGGACTAGGCAACCCTCTCTTTCAAGCCCTAGACATATGCGAAGCGTTGCCTAGGTTCTAAGTTCATGAGATGATTCTTAGGTTTGTTAACCCCCATTGTTCTAAGCACCCTAAGCCCTGCTTCCCAAGCACCTCCAGTGGAGTTCTTAAAGCTTTGGATTGTTGATTACTTCTTCAGGTCATGACTCGACCTTTTGAAGTTCCTATATTTTACATCATACCTTGTACCTGCACCATGTTTGCATCATATGCATTGACCCATAAACTACGATCGATTTGATCCCTTGCAATGGGGTATGTAGGAAGCTCGATGGAAACTCAAGTTCGACCACACTTTTTTGTGTATTTTGTTTGTGCCTAAGATTTGCGGCTTGTTCAAACGGTTTATCTTTAGAGCTTTGATATTTACTTGTGCCACGAGTTATTGTAAGTTCTGTCAAAGAGGGACAACTGTAGACATCCCAATTTGAATAAGTCGAATCTTAGGCACCCGTCTCGAATGCGCTCCAATGATGAAGATATGAGAATTATGCTCCAAGATACTCCCAAGTAAGCAAAATCACGAATTCGGCTTAAAACCTAAGAAAATCACCAAAAACCCTTAGTTCGTGACATTCCTATCCTCATGACCACTACCTTTCTAAAAACCCTAGAACAGGTCGTGTCCTTGCTATTGCGGCCGCTACCTTTTTGAAAATCCTAAAGCAAGCTGCGAATTTTTTTGTCACGACCACCACCTTTTTTTATACCCTAAGCCTAGACGCGACTTTTGAAAGTCGTGGCTTCCCTTTTTCATTGACATAAAGGTAGAAGCTGTCACTATTACCCCTTTTTCGATAGGTGACAGCATTCCAGAGGGGGTCTGTGTTGCCCACTTTGCCTAGAAATAGACGTCGTTTTCCACAGAAGCCAAAGAGAGAAACATACATGAAGGCCCAAACTTTGTCAAAATATCCGCCCATTCGATATTCTCCCATCCATCCCATACTTTTCGAGTCTCGTTCGTGTTCTTGCTTGCCCTGGAGGAGTTCTTGGAGCATATACATTGGCTTGGAAGTATCATATTCTCACCACCGATGTGACGCTCTGTCTTCCGGACAAGTCGGGACATACATAAATATAAATAAAGAGATATTCTAGCAATTAATTCATATTTACATATCATAAATATTATATCATAAAGGAGTTTGAATTGTTCAAAACTACATATCAATTACAGCTTCACCAAGGGTTTTCAAAAATTACAAAGGTTGCAGGAAAACTGAACAAAAGAACAAAAATAGAGGTCTCGAAACCTTAGAATGCATCAGTGGGGTCCACATGCTCCTGGAGCTCACCCTGCTTTTTGAATTCTTCTTTTTCCTATGAGACGACTTCCTCTAAGTACTCTTTCTCACCTGTGGCACAAATGCCATGAGCCAAAGTCCAATAAAAAAATACTCTAAATCTTCTAACCAATCTCACGGTATAAAATTTACTACAACGCATACCATGTAACACTTAAGCACATTTTAAAGTCAAAGAGACAGATAAATTTATAGCAGGGTAGCAGATAAGTCAATAAACATACGAGTATGAGATGCTGTGTATATAATGCAGATGCCTAACCAGACATACACCCAGATCATAACAGGAATTTCACACCGAGAATTTCCAGAGTAGACTTTTACGGGTCATTGATCACCAAAGCCATCATTACGCCTCGTTGCGAATAGTAAATGCATCGTCGGGCTTCATGTCATAGTTGTTTTACTCAATGGCAACGGCGTGGGGTCCGTGCCATGCTCTAGGCCAACAAAATTCAATATTAATCAATCAGTCATATAATAAGAGGTTTGCCCCACCTTAAGATTTGTGATGTCTCCACCGGTGTCAACCCAAAGTCTAAGCCATCAAAACCAGAATGCTAGCGACGAACCTATGGTGCCGAACAATATCCATAATAAGCCATTTCAAACACCATGGACGCACTCAGGGTGGATAAACCAAATCTGTAACACCAGAAACGCACCTAGGTTGTACAAGGGAAATACATCATAAAATATTTTTAAAAATGACAACCAGGGATGCTCTAAACTTAGAACCAAGAAGGACAATAACCCATCCCAACAACGGTTTACACAGATGGACTCCAATATTCTCGAATACAAGTGACAATGTCAATGATGTATAATATGAATCTCAAGTGCAACTATCTATAGCA
Source organism: Heliamphora ciliata (assembly GCA_032360265.1). Classification (NCBI taxonomy): domain Eukaryota; kingdom Viridiplantae; phylum Streptophyta; class Magnoliopsida; order Ericales; family Sarraceniaceae; genus Heliamphora; species Heliamphora ciliata. The sequence continues at coordinate 11,042 of JAUMHN010391445.1, forward strand.
TGTCATCAATTAGCATGGCAAAGTTTTTAGTACAACTCACTAAGCATAAGTACAACTATGTAAGGCGCAAGTTCAATTCTCAAGATACAATTCAAACTTGATGGCATGAGTTCTAATTATCGTACATTCACTTAAAAATACTAATCAACTAATTCAAATCAATTATTATATAAAACTTGAGTCTCACAATAAGGGTACTCAAATCACACAGCAACTTTAAGTGCCAAGTCCAAGTATTAAAATTAAAGGGTCAGTAGAGTTTTGGGGCATCTATACTTGGAACCAAGTTATGATTTTTAAATACCATTTAGATAAAAATATTTCCTACAACTCTTATGTTTAACATTAAGGTCAAAACTTAAGGTAAATGGGTGAATAAAACATTCTAAGCGAAAACGATTTAGCACTTTCCTCAACATTTTACCAAAAATAGTCATTTGTTAGTCTCAATTTTGGGGCATCAAATCAATTCAAAATGAGTCCATTCTTGGATATGTTCTAGTTAAACATGTCCCCTACAAGTCTCATGAAGGGTTCTAGGGGTAGTTGTTTGAAACAAGTTAGAGATATAAGCTATTTTGTAAAATAGGTTCTGTTAGCCACCAAACCCTCAGCAAAATTGGTTTTGGATAGAGTGTTTGAAACAGTTTTGAGGTATCTAGGTCTTATTGCTGGACAGCAATTAGTTTAATAAGTTACCTATAATATTCATATAGACAACTTTTGGAGTTGGTCACTAAAAATAGAGGTTTTTGGTTATACCAAAATATGTGACAGAAGTGTCCTCTAATAGTTAAACCACAACAGACAGTTTCAAAGGGATTTTGACTTATCAAACCTCAATGTTTTGAGCTCATTTGTGGTGGGTAGTTAGATATACATGTTATCTACAACTTTTATGTTTCGCCAAATCTCAGATCTCATTGTAAGCTAGGATTTTTAGGTCGGTATTGTTGACTGGTCTGAAAACGACACACTTTAGAAGAATTGTAATATCTCGAATTCTACTTACTCAAATGAGTTGAAACCAACTTTGAATGAAAAATAACACAAAAACCTCACCAGTGTTCAAAACAACATACTTTGGCAGAATTGTAATATCACTCGTTTTGGCGACTTTAGTTTCTCGCCAGTGTTCAAAATTTTGAGTTTTAACTCACTGAGGTAGGATCCTAGACTATCTTATCTTAAATGGGTGTTACGTGAAGTTTTATATCTTTCTACCATTTAAAAATGTATTAAAGCTCTAGTTTTGTGTTTAAGCCACGCTTGGGCGATTAAAAGCATGTGGTGCATTTTATGGTTTATTATAAAGTTGATGGGTGTTTGTGTCGTGTTGTTTTCAAAAAGAGAAGTTTGAAAACTAGAAAGATTTACACAAATATTTGCGAAAACCTAATTTTGGAGGTTTGGAGCTAACCCTTGGGGTTAAGCCTCATTTTGACGTTCGTTGGTCTCTATGGTTAGGTGGATGACGATGTTATGTAAATGTGATATTTGTACATGATTGTGTGCATGCAAACCTTGGTTTAAAGATGCATTAGTTGGGGTAAATATTGGTCCCTCGGTGAAAGCCCGTAAAGATACATAATGAGGGGCAAATTTTAGTCCTACGGTGAAATCTCGTAAATATGCATGTATTGCATGTCAATCATTGTGGGTTGTGTAAAATCATTTTTGAGGCTCGTGTGAGTCAAAATATTCATATTTTTTGTGTTAGCATGTTTAACTTTTATTTCAAACTAGTCTGCTTTCTATTGAGCCTTAGCTCACGGTGTAGGATTTGAAAATCTTTTTCAGGTGCACATGATCATTCGAGATGATCTTAGGGAGCCGGAAGTGGCGGAAGACTACCTTAGTATTCCTTAGGTTTTATTTTGGAACATATGTTATTATATAATGTTTATAAATGGAAAGCTCATGTTGTAAGCCTTGTGACAATTATACCACTGCATGTATGCTTTACGATTTTGAGAGAGAAACCTTAGGTTGGTTGCCATTTTTCCTTTTGTTTTGGCTTGGGTTAAAGATTTTCATGATTCGTTTTCGAGCCGAAGGAGTAACTTCTTTATAAAATGAACGTTTTGTTCCATATACCTTGGTTATTTAAACCCTTGTTCAATAAAAAGTTTTTAGGTGTGTTTTTGAGACTTGAAATTTTTTTCTAATTTTTGGCTTGAAAATCTCTCGGATGTCTCACCGCTTGAGTGGATCTCTGATCGCTCGAGCAGACAACCACTGTGTGAAAAAGTTCGATTTTGTTTTGAAATGTGGTTTTTGGTTGAAAAATCTTTTGGATAACCTTTGTAGCTTAAAATGACGTGTTTTGAGAATTATTATTTTACAAATAAAATTTCGTTTTCATGTTGGTTTCCATGGAGTTTTATCGTTTAGAAATTGGGGCACTACAACTTGGTATCAGAACTCTGGGTTCAAATTCGTAAGGACCATGGGAAGAGGTTACATCACCCTGTGAGGATGGCTGCATGTGCTTGATTGTTTGTATCTAAATGTTTTCATATCATAAGTATGATAACATGTTGAGTATGTAAATGCCGTGTATACGTGAGCTTGGGGGGTTGAACCTTAGGATTAATTAGTCATGCATTTGGCTGACGTGTTTTCTAGTAAGGAATCTAAGTGGGTTACCCAAATTGACTCATCACTTCTTTCGGTTCTCCTCGGTATGTGAGATGTGTTACATGATTGTTTATAGTTAAGTGTTAGCATGGTTATGTAGTTGATGTTTGCAATAACATGATGAGTTGAATCTTAAGTTGTTATGTTCTATATTTCTTTCATATAGAAATTATGTTTGCACGGAGAGGACGAGACTGTGGTTGTGGTTTAGGCCAAGGGGATGCGCCAATCTCTAATGCTAGGGATGCAAATGCTCCCCAAGGACCAGTAGACTGGGTATGGTTGCTGTTAGGGTTGGTATACTGAAAATCATGTTTTTAGTATTTAATTTTATTTTTAATAAAATTAATTTCTCATTTTATGAGAATATTAATGAACAATGTATGCAATATCATTTCTTTAATGTTATGCATGGATGTCCTATATTTTGTATAGTATTTAATCTGGTGTGTAGAGTACGGCTTGCGCACAGAAGATCAGATTTTAGGTTCTCGTAGAACATAAGTTTTATATTCACAATTTAGATAGAAATGGACATACCATCGGTATAATTATAGCATAAAGTTTTAATAAGCATGTCTTAGTTATGGGGAACAGATAATAGCGTCGTCTATTGTTCCGACTCTTTGTGTTAGTACACTTTATGTGTATTGAACGGGACACATTGGTTTAATTAATTTTATACTGAGTATATAAATTAATTCACACTCCAAGATTATTATGAATAGTGTTTATGCTCTTAATCTTGAAATAATTATTGATTTGCATATATTTAATATTCGTTGTTTTGATTCATTAGAAGGTGCGATCTTATGTGGGTTTATATTCTCGGTAAGTTGGATAACAATATTATTTATATGGTGAATATTAATTATTGACGAAATTCACGTCTCGAATGATTAGAATTGGCGATACCCCCTTAAGGAAGCTTATAAGTTTTGACCGGGTCAAACCCTACAGGTGAATTCGATTATCCGACTGTCAAATAAATAAAGCGGAAGGGCTTAAGGTCTTTCAAGATACCGATTAAATTAAATTATCAGTAATTAAATTTAATTGGCGGGTATCAAGAATCTTAACGTGGAGAGAAATGTTAAGCATTTAATAACAGGAGTTCAATGCAAGATGATCTTGAGATTATGGGTCATAATACAATTATAGTTCTTTAGTTGTGTGAAATGTAATTTAGTATTTTATGAAAATTGCAGATACCACTGCAAGGTTTTCATAATTACAGATACCACTGTGAAATTTGCTTAATTGCAGAAACTACTGGATGGGTATCTATGTCACACTAGAAGTCTGATTCATAATTACTCCATAGGTCCCCACTGTAGCTCTATAAATATGTGGGTAGGCTGAACCATATTTATAACTTGTCTTCAAGACTAAAGTTGTCTAGATTCTGTCGGTATGAGTTCTCGATAGATTGTAACCCACACTACATTTGGGAATCGCATAAAGAAATACAGTAGAAGGTCTGACAGGAGATTTAACTAAGAATCAAAATCGTAGTTGAAAAATCGACCGGTAAACGGTATTCTTCTAAATTAACTGTGGTTGCACGGGTTTTAATTTTGATCGTTCAACGTCAAAAATTTTATTTGGAATCCATTTCGGCATTTGTCCACCCAGTTAATTTTTAGCAAAAATCGTTTGCAAAAACAACTATCTTAACAGTTTTGCCTCCAACAATTGGTATCAGAGTCGTTTTGATTTTTGTTTACGGTTTATCGGGGCCGGGTAGTTTTAGAACTGTGCTAACTTTGTTTTGCAGTCCTTCTAATTTTAATTTTATGACCATCTATTTATTCATATTTGATTGAATGATTTGGATGATAATTTAATTTTTTTTAATAACGAGGGTTGATCGTAATAGATTAAGTTTTTTTTAGAATTGAATGTGAGCCTTCGGGACATAGGTTTCGATGTAATAGCTAATTTTATGTTTTTAAATATTTATTTAGATTATTTAAGAACATGTTGAATATCCAAGAACACGAAGAATAGGCGGTGGCATCGGCGGTGGTTTTGAGTTTTTACGGGCCACGAATCACGGTAAATTTTTTAACGGTTTTAAAATAGTTTTTTCCGGTGAGTTTCTGTAGTATTTATGCATTAAAAAGAATAGTAAAATAAGTAAAAAAAATAGCGGTAAAAATCGACAAAACAACCCACCACTAGTGGCTTTGTCGACGGCGATTTGGGTCCGATTTTGTTGATTCTTTGGGTTATTTTTTGAGTAATTTTTTATGCATAAAATAACAGTAAACTTACCGTAGAATACTATCCAAAAATTATTAAAAACTAGGCAACAAACAGGCGGCAAAAGGCGCAAAACAGTGGCGATTTTTCGGCGGTGGCGCAACAGACGCTATCTGGGGCTTCTTTTAGGGTTGTTTTGGAATTGTTTTTGAAGTGTTATGTGAAGCATCATGTTGCTGGATATTTGAACTATTTTTCATAAAAAAATGGGAGCCCAAACAGTGGGCTCTTTGGGGTGGCGGCGTAAGTACCGGCGGTAGTGGCTTTCGGGGCTATTTTTTGGCAGTTTTTCGAGTAGTTTTTGTACTGGTGGCCGACGGTGGTTGAACTGGTTTGGGGTTGTTACGACGTGATATTTTGATACAATTTGATCTTCAAAGTGATATATTTGTATATCACAGTGTATCAGAGATGCCTGATACAATCAGGATACAAGAAGCAGACTCGAACATGGATTATTACAGCTTATCTTCAACATGAGATTGAAACACTTTAGTGTTTCAGTTTGATCATAAAATCGGAATATATATAGATCGAAATCTATACAACAATCTGAAACACAAAGTTTTGAAACACCATCACAATTATTAAGAATTCAATCATTAAGATCTCCACACTATTATACACTGAGTCAATCTTTAAAAAATCAATCTTTTAAAAATTATCTTTTATCTGGTATTCAAATACAAGATCAAATTTCTCAACCAATTTATCAAAATAATTTTAATCAGGACTAAGAAGAAGAAATAGATATAGATTTAACAATTTTAAATATTAATACATTAACATTAACACCACCAACTTCCCATTTCTCACATGTTTACGTATTATCACAACTTCCCATTTCACACACACACACACACACACACACACACACACACATATATATATA
>JAUMHN010391556.1:0-16838 GCA_032360265.1 Heliamphora ciliata
AATTGTGTACAAGAAGGTATTGTTCCTACACAATACTTTGAAAAAACTACACAATCCTTAACTGCAGCTAGTGGTACTCGTATGAAAATACAATACAAACTACCTACAGTTTCCATTTGTAACCAAGGTGTCCGCTTACCAGCAGTATTTTTTGGTACAAAATTTGCAACAAGAAGTTATTCTAGGGACTTCCTTTATCAACTTGTTAATGCCAATCAGCAAAATTGATTTAAAAGGAATCTCCAGTAATTATAAAGGTAATGAAGTTTACTTCTCCTTTATTACTAATCCTGAAACTAAAATCCTTAATAAAATTAAAAACTTAATTTCACTTAAGGAAAATCATTTAAATTCATTATCCAGAGAAATTTTTATAATGAATATAAATCAATAATTTCAACATCCTAATCTTCAACAAAAGATTAAGAATGTAGTTCTACAATTTACTATAAGATATGTAGTAATTTACCACATACTTTTTGGGATAGAAAGAAGCACATAGTACCTCTTCCTTATGAACTAGAATTTGATGAAACTCAAATCCCTACAAAAGCACGACCTAGTGAAATGAAATCTGACTATCTGAAAATGTGCAAGAAGAAAATTCAAGACCTTCTAGACAAAAAATTAATTCTAAAGAGTTATTCTCCATGGAGTTGCACAGCGTTTTATGTCAATAAAAATGCTGAGATTGAACATGGAACTCCAAGACTTGTAACCAATTACAAACCCTTGAATGACAAACTACAATGGATAACATATCCAAAACCTAATAAGAAGGATCTTTTAGATCGCCTTCAATCAGCATCTATCTTTTCTAAATTTGATTTAAAGTCAGGATTCTGGAAAATACAAATCAAAGAAGAAGATAGATATAAAACTGCATTTGTTGTACCATTTGGTCATTACGAATTGAATGTAATGCCCTTTGGATTGAAAAATGCACCATCTGAATTTTAGAATATTATGAATGATATATTCACTCCTTATTTTGAATTTTGTATTGTCTATATTGATAATGTTCTTGTCTATTCATCATCTATAGATCAATACTTTAAACATTTTAAAATATTTAAAGATGTTATTCATAAAAATAGTTTAGTTGTATCCGCACCTAAAAGGAAATTATTTCTTACAACAGTTGGATTTTTAGGTCATAACATAAACTAGGGTACTATAATACCCATTGACCGTAGAATTGAATTTACCTCTAAGTTTCTAGATGAATTAAAAGACAAAACTCAATTACATCGATTTTTAAAAAGTCTAAATTATATTTTAGACTTTTATCAGTACTTAGCTCAGGATACAGCTATACTACATACCAGGTTAACTAAAAATCCTCCACCTTGGTGTGATGCTCATACCATAGCAGTAAGAAAAATCAAACTTAGGGTTAAAACTTTACCTTGCTTAACTTTTCCAAACCCTAGTTGGTTTAAAACTGTTGAAACTGATGCTTCTAACATTGGTTATGGTGGTATTCTCAAACAGAGAAACCTCAATTCCAATAAAAAAGAATTAGTTCGTTTCACATCCGAAATATGGAAAAATGCTCAAAAGCATTATTCTACTATCAAAAAAGAAATGCTTTCAATTGTCAAATGTATTTCTAAATTTTAAGATGATTTATTAAATCAATCTTTTTTACTTCGCATTGACTGCAGTGCAGCCAAAACCATTTTACGAAAAGATGTTAAGAATATTATTTCAAAATAGATTTTTACTAGATGGCAATCTGAATTAAGTTCATTTGATTTTCAAATTGAATACATAAAATGTTCTTCAAATTCTCTACCTGATTTTCTAATACGAGAATTCTTGCATGATCAATCTGTAGATCAATCCGATGCCACCTAAGGCAAAGCAGAAGAACAAAAAAGTTCTATTATCCGAATTTCCCTTTTTGGGAACTGGGTCGTCTCAGACACCCATCCATCCGAAGCAAATTGGGTCATCTCAGACACCCAACCATCCGCAGTCTAAGAACCTTAAACAAGTTCTAGAATCTGAACCACAATATTTCCAAAATACTGTGACAAAACATATCTTAACCCTTACCATGGATGATCTTCAATGGTATCAAAACCCATGGTTCCTTAAGAAATGTTATCTGGGTAATCAGAACTACCTAGTCTCTGAAAGAACACACCGTTTCATTAATGAGGCCATGTTAACCAAAACTGGTTCAGTTTAGATTCTTTACAACCATGTGAATCCGTCTAATTAGAAATCAACCATTACTCACTCCAAGTGTTATGTGGTTCGTGTACTCGATCCTCGTGCTTAGGGTCTTGATCCTTTTAGGGCTCGTACCCTAAAACTTAATGGCACTCAATACAATTATTGGGATTATGTCCAAACATGGCATTTGGAATTTTATTACGAAAATCTCATTCGTAAACATACATGGTTCTTCACCATGAATCCAGAAATTGTTTCTACTTTTGAATTTTCCTCTTGGTTTTTTTTCTGGTGGGAAAAAATGGGAGCGACCATCAAGGTCCTCCCTCAATCTGTACAGGATGTTTATCCCTTATGGATAAAACATCACTCTTATTATCATTAACCAAAGCAGCCACTGTCTATGGAAAACCCAATTGTAAATGGGATCCCATTAGCAAACATATGTCACACTTCTTCTCTGAATTCCAACTTGCTTGGATATGGAGATGGAGTCTTAAATGTGACTTAGATCATCTAGATTGTCCTACTCTCTAACAGAATTTCTTCTTCAAATGGTGGAATGGCTTTGACACAACTAAAGCCCTAACCAAAATCCAAACCACCATATCCGTAAATAATGCTGCACAGGCCCAAGCCCAACAAGCATCATCTTCTACCCCTACTGTTAACATGGACTCATTGGACCTTTTAATTCTTTATACCCTTAAAGCCTAATACTCTGATTTATCAGAAGCCTAGTTAACTGTCAAAATGTTAAAAATTATGAAATTCAACTTCCTATCAGCTACGTCCAGTATAGAGACTCAAAGTGACAAATCTATGAAGTCTCCTACCCCATCTGAACCGGATACTAATCAATTTCTTTGCTTAGTCGGTGAAGCCCAGGATCCCAATAAAGATGATGATCATAATCCTATGATTGATTATTAGGATTCATTGATTGGAATTGCTAAAGAAAAATCATCAGCAACTAAATTGAAATCACTCTGATTATTTTAATCATGGCAAAACAGGAGTTTCATACTCCGTGGAATGGCCAGATTAATTTAATTAATTTCCAGTAATCAGTAAACAGCTGTCTTTTACCAGTTGTCCTTTACCGACATTGGCATGACCCCACCACCAGCACCTGAGTGCTTCACTTGCTTAGACTACGACAAAAGCCATCTTCTCAATGCTTTGCGTTCGTCCCTTTTCCAAAAGGTACACAGTCTCTTATCCCCCGCCGACGCTAAGGACAAACAAGCTGGAATCCACTTTCCATCCCACTAAACGCAAATGACGAACACCTGGCTTCCACTTGCCAGCCATCAGTACCTGTGAGCAAGATTCCCCAGACACCTGGCATCGCACTCACGGATTTATAAATGAAGATTTGAAGTCCAGGACTCATCTCTTCTATTTAAGGGAACTTCACCCTTTGTTGAAGTTTAAGTTTTTCTCTCCTTTCTTCTCTCACTTCTCTCTTGTAAACCCTTTCTCTCTTTTCTCTTGTAATTCTCAGTTTATAATAAAAGTTCTAAGTACGTTTGTAAAGATCTGCAGTGCAGTGGTGATTGGTGTTCTCAGTTTATAATAAAAGTTCTAAGTACGCTTGTAAAGATCTGCAGTGCAGTGGTGATTGGTGTACACACCTTCTCTAAGAATTACAAGAGAAAAGAGATAAGGGGTTTATAAGTGAGAAGTGAGAGAAAAGATGAGAGAAAAACCTAAACTTCAACAAAGGGTGAAGTTTCCTTAAATAGAATAGATGAGTCTTGGACTTCAAATTTTTGTTTACAAATCCGTGAATGCGTTGCCAGGTGTCTGGAGAATCTTGCTCACGTGTACTGATGGCTGGAAAGTGGAAGCTAGGTGTTCGTCATTTGCGGTTAGTGGGTTGGAAAGTGGATTCCAGCTTGTTTGTCCTTAGTGTCGGTGGGGGACAAGAGACTGTGTATCTTTTGGAAAAGGGACGCACTCAAAGCATTGAGAAGATGCCCTTTGTCGTAGTCTGAGTAAGTGAAGCACTCAGGTGCTGGTGGTGGGGTCATGCCAATGTCGGTAAAGGACATCTGGTAAAAGATAGCTATTTACTGATTACTGGAAATTAATTAAATTAATCTGGCCATTTCACGGAGTATGAAACTCTTGTTTTGCCATGAATAAAATAATCAGAGTGATTTCGGTTTGGTTGCTGATGTTTTTTCTTCAGCAATTCCAATTAATGAATTTCAATAATCAGTCATATGAATATGATCATCATCTTTATTGGGATCTTGGGCTTCACTGGCTAAGAAAAGAAATTCATTAGTATCCAGTTCAAATGGGGTAGGAGACTTCATAGATTTGTCACTTTGAGTCTCCATACTGGACGTAGCGGATAAGAAGTTGGATTTTATAATTTTTAACATTTAGACAGTTAACTGGGCTTCAGATAAATCAGGGTATTGGGCTTTAAGAGTATGAAGAATTAAAAGGCACAATGAGTCCATGTTAACAGCAGGGGTAGAAGATGATGCTTGCTGGGCTTGGGCCTGTGCAGCATTATTTACGGATATGGTGGTTTGGATTTTGGTTAGGGCTTTAGCTGTGTCAAAGCCATTCCACCATTTGAAGAAGAAAGTCCGTTGGAGAGTAGGACAATCTAAATGATCTAAGTCACATTTAAGACTCCATCTCCATATCAAAGCAAGTTGGAATTCAAAGAAGAAGTGTGACATACGTTTGCCAATGGGATTCCATTTGCAATTGGATTTTTCAAAGACAGTGGCTGTTTTGGTTAATGATAAATGAGGGTGATGTTTTATCCATAAGGGATAAACATCCTATACAGATTGAGGGAGGACCTTGATGGTTGTCCCCATTTTTTTCCACCAGAAAAAAAAAACCAAGAGGAAAATCCATAAGTAAAAACAATTTCTGGATTCATAGTGAAGAACCATGTATGTTTACGAACGGGATTTTCGTAATAAAATGCCAAATGCCATGCTTGGACATAATCCCAATAATTGTATTGGGTGCCATTAAGTTTTAGGGTACGAGCCCTAAAAGGATCAAGACCCAAAGCACGAGGATCGAGTATACGAACCACATAACACTTGGAGTGAGTAATGGCTGATTTCTGATCAGACAGGTTCACATGGTAGTGAATAATTTGAACTGAACCACTTTCGGTTAACATAGCCTCATAGACGAAATAATGTCATACTTCAGAGATTAGGTAGTTCTGATTACCCAGATAATGTTCCTTAAGGAACCATGGGTCTTGATACCATTGGAGATCATTCATGGTAAGGGTTAAGATATGTTTTGTCACAGTATTTTAGAAATACTGTGGTTCAGATTCCAGAACTTGTTTAAGGTTCTTGGATTGCGGATGGTTGGGTGTTTGAGACGACCCAATTTGCTTCAGATGGTTGGGTGTCTGAGACGACCCAGTTCCCAAAAAGGAAAATTCAGATAATGGAACCTTTTTGTTCTTCTGCTTTGCTTTAGGTGGCATCGGATTGATCTACAGATTAATCTTGCAAGAATTCTCATGTTAGAAAATTAGGTAGAGAATTTGAAGAATTTTTTATATATTCAATTTGAAAATCAAATGAACTTAATTCAGATTGTCATCTAGCAAAAATCTGTTTTGAAACAATATTCTTAACATCTTTCTGTAAAATAGTTTTGACTGCACTATAGTCAATGCGAAGTAAAAAAGATTAATTTAATAATTCATCTTGAAATTTAGAAATACATTTGACAATTGAAAGCATTTCTTTTTTTATAGTAGAATAATGATTTTGAGCATTTTTCAATATTTCGAATGTGAAACGAACTAATTCTTCTTTATTGGAATTGGGGTTTCTCTGTTTTAGAATACCACCATAACCAATGTCAGAAGCATCAGTTTCAACAATTTTAAACCAACTAGGGTTTGGTAAAGTTAAGCAAGGTAAAGCTTTAACCCTAAGTTTGATTTTCTTACTGCTATGGTATGAGCATCACTCCAAGGTGGAGGATTTTTAGTTAACCTGGTATGCAGTATAGCAGCATCTGGGGCTAAGTATTGATAAAAGTCTGAAATATAATTTAGTTTTCTTAAAAACCGTTGTAATTGAGTTTTGTCTTTTAATTCATTTGAAAATTTAGAGACAAATTCAATACTACGGTCAATGGGTATTATAATACCCTGGTTTATGTTATGACCTAAAAATCTAACTGTTGTAAGAAACAATTTCATTTTAGGTGCGGATACAACTAAACCATTTTTATGAATAACATCTTTAAATATTTTAAAATATTTAAAGTGTTGATCTATAGATGATTAATAGACAAGAACATAATCAATATAGACAATAGAAAATTCAGAATAAGGAGTGAATATATCATTCATAATATTCTGAAATTCAGATGGTGCGTTTTTCAATCCAAAGGGTATTACATTCCATTCGTAATGACCAAATGGTACAACAAATGCAGTTATATATCTATCTTCTTCTTTGATTTGTATTTGCCAGAATCCTGACTTTAAATCAAATTTAGAAAAGATAGATGCTGATTGAATGGGATCTAAAAGATCCTTCTTATTAGGTATTGGATATCTTATCCATTGCAGTTTTTTATTCAATGGTTTGTAATTGATTACAAGCATTGGAGTTCCACGTTCAATCTCAGCATTTTTATTAACATAAAAAACTATGCAACTCCATGAAGAATAACTCTTTCAAATTAATTTTTTTGTCAAGAAGGTCTTCAATTTCCTTCTTGCATATTTTCAGATAGTCAGATTTCATCTGACTAGGTCGTGCTTTTGTAGGGAATTGAGTTTCATCAAATCCTAGTTCATAAGAAAAATGCACTATGTGCTTCTTTTTATCCCAAAAAGCATATGGTAAATTACTACATATCTTAGTAGTAAATTGTAGAACTACATTCTTAATCTTTTGTTGAAGATTAAGATGTTGAAACTGTTGATTTGTATTCATTATAAAAATTTCTTTTGATAATGAATTTAAATGATTTTCCTTAAGTGAAATTAAGTTTTAGATTTCATTAAGGGTTTTAGTTTCAGGATTAATAATAAATGGGAAGTAAATTTCATTACCTTTATAACTACTAAAGATTCTTTTTGAATCAATTTTACTGATTGGCATTAACAAGTTGAGAAATGGAGTCCCTAGAATAATTTGTTGTTGTAAATTTTGTACCAAAAGAAATACTGTTGGTAAGCAGACACCTTGGTTACAAATGAAAACTGTAGGTAGTTCGTATTGTATTTTTATACGAGTACCACTAGCTGCAGTTAAGGATTGTGTAGTTTTTTTAAAGTATTGTGTAGGAACAATACCTTCTTGTACATAATTCATATCAGCACCACTATTGACTAAGGCGATAGCATTTTTAATAGTATATTATTTATTAATCACAAGGTTAATTTGAATATACCATTTTTGGAATGTAACCTTCTGAAGAAGGTTAAGGAATGGAGATAATTCTCTAGAAGGAATAGGAGTTTCAATTTCCTTACCTTTTTGGTTATCTTCTTCCTAATTAATGGATTTAGTACTTTCAATATCAAAGAGTCATAATCTAATAGTAAGAAGATCCATTTCATATTGTTGATTAAACACTTTTAATTGTTTAATTTTAGTTTTAAGAAATTTTATTTCTTTATTTAAATCATGAATAGTTATGGATTTATCATAACTATCATCCATACGATTTAATACAGTTTCTAGACTATAACTCCAATTTGGGGGAGTTATGACAACATTATCAAATTTGACTGAAGATATCAAAGTCTGAATTAGAAGAAATTTAAGAAATTTTTTTTCTAGTTGTTAGATCTTGAATGTGTTCTGACACATCAAGCATATCCTGTTGATTGTTAGTAAAAACATTTAAACCATTTAATTCACAAATGGCTTTCCAATAAATACTAGAATCTTGTTTTATGGTAAGTTCATTTATAGAACATTTACCATTACAATTGAATTATTTTTTAACAGATCTTGTATCAGATGAAGAAGATGAAATGATATCTTCATGAGAAGATTCAGACTCAGATGTACTATTGAGTAATAATTTACTTAATTGCAATCTCAAGCCTTCATCTTGGAATTCATCCAACTTCTGTTTTGTTGAACATCTGTTAGCATAGTGGCCAATTTTGCCACATTTGTAACTGCGAGCATTAGATTTAGATTTTCGCTTTTCTTATGATTGTTTCAGATATTTTCTTCTAGAAGAAGATTCTGGTTTAGATTTAGATTTAGTATAATGTTTTTTATGTTCATACTTTCTAGATCTATCTTTATGATGAGAAGAAGAATGTTTATGCTTACTTCTCTTTGGGAAGTTAACGAGAACATCGTAAGCAAATTGTTGACAAAATACTCCGATTTCATGTTTACTAGTTAAGTTTTGGTTTTTAAGAAAGTATTGTAATTTTATATTATTACAAATACCTAAGCCAACTTGTGTACAGACATATATGATGTGTCCATACGTATATTGGTGATACGGTATAGAATGTCCATCGTATTAATCTTTAAGTTTTTGTCGAACTTTTTCGGCAAAAAGAGTTGGTAAGCCATCAATGAATTTGGTTTTCCAATGTTCTGCATTAGCATCATTTCTTTGCATAATGCGCGTTAAGAAAACATCCTTATACCATCTAAAATGGGTTAACGAAGGACATCGAAGATTCTTGAGAAGTTCTCTAAATCTTTCATGTCTTTGGGGATGAGTGCCAATAAAATGGGCAATGATGGTTTGTACCAAAGTAAAAATAGCATCTTACACCAATTGGCTAGTTTGACTACTCTGACCAGTAATAGGATCAGTAGTGGCTCTAGATTCAGTTTTGACAGCATTAAAAATTTCATGCTTCTGTCTTTCAGTAAGACAGTTGTCAAACCAATCTTTTAATGAACCTATGAATTCCTTTGATATGTGTTCTGCTGTTTGTTGGTCACTATTACCAATAGCTCGACACACCCCAGGCATACATTATCATCTTATGAATAATTTTAAAGATTTGATATTCAGATAAATCATCTATGTTCTATTCATAAATAGTTTTTCCATTGTACGAATTTTGTATTTGGAAGAAATCTTCTTCCCATAACAAATCCGTAGGAGTTGGACGTTGGTAATAAATTTTACCAGGAGGTTCATACTCAATTTTATTTACCTGGGGAGTAAACATAGAATTAAGATCCTAGATCTGAGTTAGAGCTTGATCTGGCTCAGATTTAGTATCAGATGAAGAATCATCTGAAGATGATAATTGATCTAAAGTATTAATCTATTTTTCAGGTTCTTTCATTTTTAAAGATCCTAATTTGGAGATTAATATTTCAGCAAGCTCATTATCCCTTTTCTGACTGGATAATTTAAATCTAGGAACATGACGAGTTGGTTGTAAAGAAGTCTATTCTTTTTCTAAAGTTTTAGGAGTTGTAACAGGATAACGTGAATAAATTAAAACTTCATCTACATTTTCTTGTATATAATTAAGTTGATTACTAATTGTTTGTAAGATTAAATTAATAAAATTAAGTTATTTCATTTGCGATTTACTAATAGTAGACATATTAGGATCGTCTAAGGAAACATAAAGATTAGCTTCTAATGGTTTAGGACCATTTAGACAGATAGGTTCATGTGGTTTAGGACCATAAAGATCAGTCATAGTCCAAACTTTCTTAAAGCCTGATATTACAACATGATGATCTTCATTAAAATACCATACATCAAACCATTCTTTGAAGAAAATAGCTTTTTGCTGTCATTCAAGATCTTGGTAAAAAATTGTTTGAATAATTTTTGGGATAATTACACTTACCTCCCCTGAAGTTTAAGTTTATTACAGGGACCTCCCATGTGGTCTCTGAAATTACACTAACCTCCCTTGAGATTTAATTTTTAACATCAATTGCACCAAACTGTTAAAATTTTTGTTAAAATTTAACGAAAGCTGCCCCTTCCACCCCAAAATCACCTTCAAATCACCTTTTTCCCCCAAAATCACCATTCCCACCCCAAAATCACCCTTCTCAAAACCACTATTCCGTTGAAATTTGGGGTGAAAATGGTGGTTTTGGAGAGAAAATGTGGTTTGAAGGGTGGTTTTGGGGTGGAAAGGGTGATTTTGAGGTAGGCGGGGCGATTTTCGTTAAATTTCAACGGAAATTTTAACAGTTTGGTGCAATTGATATTAAAAATTAAATCTCAAGGGAGATTAGTGTAATTTCAGAGACCACAAGGGAGATCTCTGTAATAAGTTTAAACCTCAGGGGAGGTAAGTATAATTATTCCATAATTTTTTGTTAATCTCGAGTGTAGGTAAAAAGAATTTTTGCCTAAACTCGTTGTGAGTTGAGATATTAAATTTTTTACTGATAACTTGTCGAAGAAAAGAGTTAGGTGTAAAATTCATAGACATTACATATGAAAACTCACTTATGAGACAGTATGTGAGGTTCTTTGAGGAACATCTTCAGATGGTGAGGAATAAATTTCATAAGGGATTTGTTGTTCAGAAATTCTAAGACCTTTTAAAACAGATCCAGAAGTTGATTCAGGTTTGTGACCTAAATCAGCTATAGTTGTTGTTTCATCAGGTAATTCTGATGTAGCAGACTCAAAATTAAAAAGTCTACTAGATGACGGATAAGAAATTCTATAACTAGGTGGTCTTCTTGAAAAAACACTTCTAGTTAAAGGATGATTAAGATTTAGACCTGCAAATGAGATTTCTATGTCTCCTGCGGCATTCTGGACAATTTAATCAACATTACTGTCCAAAAAGGGTCTAGGCATTACAGCCCTTGAGATTGTCCATTTGGTGAGAAATTTAATTTCATCCCACTGGATTAATCTAGGTCTGGCAATTTGTGTGGTTAAAAGATTACTTTCAATCACAGTAGTTTTGTTAGGGTCACTGCGTAGTACAGCGTTAGGACATAAAGTATTCATTACTTTATAATGTATTCTGTAAATAACAGCAATGGTTTCTGATCCGAGAATAAAATCATAACCATGCGTTTGTAAATTTAAAGTTACAGCATCAAAAATATTTGCATCTAATAACGATAAACTTAAGTTCGGATATACATTAAAGTAGACTGGTCCATGATATAGACTATCTGTGCAACACCCATAAGAGGTGAAACAAAATTATTACATCTACCATCTCGTAGGGTTTCATTAATGCTGCCATTAACTCCTAAAAGGGTTAAAGGTTTAAGAGCTATTTGTATTAAACCAATATGCAAATATTGATACTTATGCAAATATGCTTGTATGTCTCTTAAACTAATAAGTTGAAGACTTTGTTCTTGATTATCTAAACAAATAGATTGTTCAAGTGTTTTTATAGCTTTTTAACTTTTGAAGTCAAAAAAACCTACCTTGTAAATCAACTTTGATTCAACAGAAGATATGGTCTATTTATTCAGTTGATGAGTTTGAGAAAACTCAACAATTTCAGCATTTTTTACTGATCTATCAGGCTTAAAGCGAGAAAGCATTTAAGAAGATATATACTTAGATGAGACAAGTATTAGTATGGCTTCATACTTATTTGATAGATTGTATCTTAATTAGAATACTTATAAGTGAGTTTTGATTATACGTCTATCAATGATTTATGGTATCACTAGATGCCCAATCATCTCGGTAAGCGGGCCTTACTCCCTAACCAACGCGACTTGGGTGACGTACCATAACCAAACATTAATTATAAATATTATAAACTAAGCTACATACTAACAAAAAAGTATTTATACATAAGAATATTTATACATATAAGTATACAGATAAATTAGCAGGACATACCCTGCTTATACTGGCTTTGATACCAAATAGTGTGCATTCACCACTACATTGCGGATCTTTACAAATATATATATATATAACACATAGAAATAAAAGATTGGGTCAAAAGAATTTAAAGTTATGAGATTAATATTAAATGTTGCTTAGGCTTGAATTTAGAAAGTTTGGGCTTAATCCTATGGATTGATTAATTTCCATGGGCTTGTCTTGCTGGGCTCACCCTACCCTTTTCTTTTTAAAGATCATGGGCTACAAGCATATTTGGGCTCAAATTAAAGACTTGGGCTTTTATAGGAATTTAAGCCCAGATTAGATTTGAGCCTATATTAAAGTTCGACCTTAATTATTATTTGGGTCTTATTTATTCCTTGAGTCTTGATTACTATTTGAGCCTAATTTAAGTCTTGGCCATGATTACACTTGGGCAACATTTAGATCTTCGACCCTTGATTATACTTGGACCTTATTTAATGTTGGGCTTTTTAAAAGAACAAGTATTTTTGGTTTCGAATTGTTATTAGTTTTTGAGATTTTTATTAATTTTGAGCCTCACTTAGTATTAGACTTTTTGAAAGTCTTGGACTTTTAATAAAGTTTAGGCTCTACTTGAATTTTGGGCCTTATTGAAGACTTAGTCTTTTTATTTGATTGTAGGCCAATTGGGCCTTATGGAGAACTTGGGTCTTTATTTACTTGTGGGCCATTTGGGCCATATGGAAAGCTTTGGCCTTTATTTAATTGTAGGCTTTATGGCAACTTAGACCTTTTTTTTAGTTTGGGTCTTTCTTGATTTTGGACATTTCTTTAACTTGGGCCCTTTCTTATGTTTTTGGACCTTTACTTGTTAAGTTCTTAACAAAATTTATTTCTTCTACATCTCTTATGTTCAAAAGTTTGAGTCATAAGAGAGATTATTTCGACTATTATGGTTCTAATGTTCTAATAAAAAATACGAGGTATTATAGTCCTTAAGAGAGTTGAATGGCATAAAAAGATTCATATAGCCAAGTCTAATTAATTGGGATAAAGGCTTAGTTTGTTGTGATTAATTGAATAAATATTGAGCTTATTTTATGTTAAATAAATTTTTAATTTTGTTTAATGAAGAGTAATTATTCAGTACTCCTAGAGTATTGAATAATATGGCAACTCTACGTGTTATGTACTCTTATCCAATAATTTTTTTGAATGGCTAAACTCACATACCCATTACTTCTACCCAATATTGTTGTGATAAATTTTATATTAAAAATATAATGGCTCACCTTTATTGTGCGGTTAGGAGATAAAAAGATGAGCCACATAATGTAAGTTGCGATCATCTATATGATACTCGAGGAGTAATGGTAGAATGACCAAATAAATTATCCAATTAATATACCAAATCATGTGTTGCAATAATATGTATTGAATGCAATAGGTCTTACATAAACTATATATATTTTTAATGGTTGTAATTGTGGGATATCATTTGATATATTAATTTAGTCATTCTACCTTTACGGATGTCAAACAATATGTAATTTAAAATCAAACAACAATAATTCTAGAGATACTAATTTATTTTATCAATTTAATATATCAAATAATTGTTGGGATTTTAGGGTACAAATCCTCTATGCAGCGGAAACAGGAACATAGGTTTCAATCCACAAAAAGCAAGTATAGAACAAGAACAAGAATACGAATATACGTGATTCGGCTGACTGCCTACTTTCACGGGACAAGAAGAAAGATTTCACTATTATCAATAAGGATTACAATCACACTCTCTCATTCTAACACTGTATCTATGACTTCAAACTCGTGCCTCTCGCCGTCTCTCTATACTCTCTCTAGCCTTTCTACTGAGCCCTCTCAAGTGTATAGATAACTTTAGGATTTCTATGAAACATAAAACTCTTATATATGCAGCTCTTAAGTTAAAACTTAACCTTAGCTGCCGCGCAAAAAATTACTGATGCGCCTAGACCCATCGATCCGTCTTTAAACTGATCGATCCGACTTTTAGACAAATCGATCCGTCTTTAGACCGATCGATCCATCGTAAACAGGTCTCGGTTGCTCTGCCTTCTACAGAGATCCTGCGCCTATGTCGACCTACTTTTTAGCCCTCCAATACTGTTCGGACGTCCTACTGAGCATGGATACCAAAATTTGAGACATCAAATCAACAATTTTCACATTGGCTCAAATTTCTGAACCATCACCATCTTGAAGATCTCCCGGTTGCCTTGTCCTACACCCCATTTACGGGTATGGATGCTCTACCTTCTCTGTTCATCAATCTTAAAGAACTTGGACTAAATTCAAGTCACACTTAAACTTGACCCTATTGCAATCAACCAGCCTCTCGTTCTTTGACAGTCTTCCAAACTCCAAAGTCTCAGCATTCAGTGGTGACTCCACCTTCTCTGACACTCCTACTTGCTTCTGATATCCGCCTGATCTGCCCGTAACTTTCTTATGACATGAAGGTTCTCCATTGCACTATTTCTGGTGCTGTTGATTTGAACCATCTTTACCTGATTTTCTGGGTGAACTTTTCTGACAGAACTCCACCTCGATTGATGCACCCTTCTTTTAACTTTCTGACATACTCTGCTTGTCAACTTGACAAAGCCCCAAATGTCTGTGTCTCGTGCCGTTCCTACTAGATTCTGCCTGTGTGGTAGTAGTAACGCCACCTACTATGTCCCCTACCAACCTGTAGAGACCATCCATTTTTTATCCTTTTATGACTATTATAGCCCCTCTGGTAATCTTCATTACTCCACTCTTTGCCGTGAACTCATAACTTAGAGAAATCTAATGTTTTCAAAGAAATCAAGTTTTTTTTTAACCCCAAAGCATGCCTGACATTCTTTAAAGTCTTTACAACTCCGTCAAACATCTTGATTTTGACTGTACCTATTCCAATTGACTGACACACTGAGTCATTTCCCATTAAAATAGTACACCCGTGCAAGACTTATACGAGTTATACCATTCTCTAACTGGACACATATAGTATGAACATCTTTAATCTAATATCCATGACTTTAATAGAAAATCAAAATTTGAAGAAATTAAAAATGCATCTTCGTCCACCTCACTGTCTAACGATTCTTTGACAAAACTAACGGATTCTACAAATGCTTTTTCACTTTTCTTTTTTTCTAAAGGTTGGTTCAATTCTTGGCATTTGCTCTTAAAATGATCAGTTTTATGACAATAGAAGCATTCCGTGTTCTTTTTTGCATGTGACTTGGACCGAAATCTCCCTCTATTGGAACCCTTTTCACTAGATCTACTCCTTCATCTGCTTGACTCAGACTTAGCCAACAACAGTCTATCTGCATTTGATTCACCATCCCTCTTCATCTTTTCATGTGACAAAAGAGCACCAGTGACCTCTTCAAATTCTAGAGTTTCCTTTTCGTACATTAGAGTCGTCACTAGATGATCATAGGATGCTGAAAGCGATGCCAATAGGAGTATCGCCTTATCCTCATCATCAACCTTTACTCCAAACTCGGATAACTGTGTGATGAGCATATTAAACAGGTTGAGATGTTCCAAAAGGTTTATACCTTTCCTCATCTGTAGTCCATACAATTGCTTCTTCACGTACAATTTATTGGTCAAATTTTTTTCATGTAGAGACCTTCCAGCTTCTACCATATCTTGTGTGTTGTCTCCATATCAAGCACATGTGAATAATCTCGTCTCCCAGATTCAACTGAATCAAACTCGCGGCCTTGGAATCAATGTCCTCCTAATCGTCATCGGTCATCTTCTCTGGCTTCCTTGCCTTGTTAAGTAATGCCTTGGAGACCCCTTGCTGGATCAGTAGATTTTTTATCCGTCTCTGTCACAAGGAGAAGTTATTCTTACCGGTAAACTTTTTAACTTCGCATCTATTATTCACCATCTTTATTACAATCAAGTGATCAAGCCAATAACCAATGCTCTAATACCAGTTGTTGGGATTTTATGGCACAAATCCCCTACGCAGTACAAATAGGAACGTAGGCTTCAATCCCTACAAAGTAAGTAAAGAACAAGAATAAGAACATGAATATACGTGGTTCGGCTGACTACCTACCTCCACAGCACAAGAAGAAAGAATCCACTATTATCAATAAAAATTACAATCACTCTCTTTCTCACACTCACATTGTATCTGTGACCTCAAACATAAGTCTCTCGCCGTCTCTCTATACTCTCTCTAGCCTCTCTATTGAGCCATCTCAAGTGTATAGACGATTTTAAGGTTTCTATGAAATATAAAACCCTTATACATGCAGCCCCTAGGTCAAAACTTAACCCTAGCCGCCGCGCAGAAAATTGTTCCTGCGCCCAAACCGATCGATTCGTCTTAAATAGGTCTCGGTTGCTCTGCATTCTGCAAAAATCCTGCGCCTATGTCGATCCACTTTTCAACCCTCCAATGATGGTCGGACGTTCTACCGAGTATAGATATTAAAATTCGAGGCATCAAACCAACAATAATATGATGGAATCACAACTATTGATGTAATGAGCGTTATATGAACTTTATTTAAATTTTATAGTTGTGATTATATCATATCATTTCAAATATTAATATTAATGTAATAAAAAAAAAGTAGGTATTTCTAACATCATTAATCAAACAAAATGGAAAATCAGTAATATTCATATTTTTAACTGTACCAAAAAAAAGAGGAATTGTCGGGGTCTAGCTAGTGCAGTTGAAAAGTCCAGGTTATTAATTAACAACATCTACTTGTGAAGTTAATTGAAAAGTCCAGGTAATTAATTGACAACATTTACTTGTGAAGTTAATTGAAAAGGGTTGAGAGAGAGAGAGA
>JAUMHN010391666.1:0-16835 GCA_032360265.1 Heliamphora ciliata
ATATATATATATATATATATATATATATATATATATATGTGTGTGTGTGTGTGTGTGTGTGTGTGTGTGTGTGTGTGGTAATCTAATAGCTCATGTGGAGATGTTAAGAAATAAAATATTGTTTTTATCATTCAACATGATATTTGTAAACTGTCTTAGTTCTATTAACAAAGACAAGGATTGGCTACAACACTTAAGATTTGAGCATCTCAACTTTAAAGGACTGAAGTTATTAGCAAGCAAGAAAATGGTGAAAGGATTGAACTAGAATGACCATCCAATTGAAGTTTGTGAAAGTTGTATTCTCAACAAACATCATCGAATGAACTTTGCAGAAGAAGTGAACAAATGAGCATTAAAGACGTTGGAACTTATACATATCGATGTTTGTGGTTGTTAAATCTAATGTCAAATTGACAAAATAGGTACTTTTTTCACAATTATTGATAACATTAGCGAGAGGACATGCATATACTTCCTCATGAGAAAGTCTGAGGTGTTTAATAATTTATGGAGTCTAATGTTTTTGTGGAGAAGAACCATATCAAGACATTGTAATTAGATTAATGAGGAGAGTACATGCCAGATGCCTTTGATAAATATTGCAAGTGGCATGGGATAAGGTATCGGGTGACTTTGCAAACTCCTCGACCATAGAATACTCAGATTGATAAGTATTTGGAGGAGATTGAATTAAACAAGCATCCATATGAACAAGCACAATATTTGAAAAAAGATTTCAATATAAGCACGCAATTCTTATGCTTATACATTAATTATCTAATCTTCATATGCCATAATCTTGCTATGCTTATAGAATTCAAGAAGAGTATGATAAAAGAATTTGAGAAGCCGTATATAGGTTTTGTCACGCCCCAACTTCCGGGTCACGTGAAACACCCACGAACAACGAACATAAAACCCAACCGAGAATACACTCTCAATATAAAATATACATGCATTGTATATAAATGCCAAACAACTTACAATACATAAGGCTCCAACGCCAAAAGCTTATACTGCACGGTTCCAACACCAAAAAATATGTTACAACATACATGTAACAGAAAGAACAAAAAGGAAGACTAAAACTCTTCCACCTCATCAGCACCTCCAGATCAACCTCCATGACCAGTACCTGAAAATATTTTATCTCACACTGTGAGCCAAGGTTCAGCAGAAACTAGACAAGTATACAATATAAACAAAACATGCTACGAAATCGAAGTGCAGTTTTAGACTCTCTTTCAAGCCTTTAAAACAATTTTCACATGCAAGGAAAAGCGAGGATACAAACCACGTTTTGACTCGCACACAGGAGCTTAGAAAATAATTAAAAAAGGGTTTTTAGATCGCGATTCACATGACTCTTAAAATAATTTGAAAACTGGTCTATCTGTCCCATAATGCAATACATACAAGCCATGAACCTTCTCGGACTATCACCGATGGACCGCAGCCCCCGTTAATGCACATTTACGGACTTCAACCGAAGGACCTCAGCCCTACCATACACCTTTACGGACTTCAACCGAAGGACCTCAGCCCTAACCTTCACGGACTTTAACCAAAGGACCGCAGCCCTACCAAATGCAGCGTCAGCCAAAGATAACATTTATAGAATCACATGTTCATCTATCTCATTCCATACTCTTATGCATAACCTAATAAGCATTTAAATGCATAAAACCACATACCATCACTACGTTTCACAAATCACGTCACATGCTACACACGCGACTCACACAACACTTTCAACACATGCAACATGCACCACGTGCATCCGTTTCTCAAAACCCACACATACATGCCTATAAAACTCTGCGTTTTAAATCATAAACCACGTTGCACATAACGAAATCAAAGCCATGTAATCCACATACATATTCTGTACATAAATAAACAGTTATAAATGCACATAACCATGTATGACAATACATCACGACATCACCCGTCACAAAACCCATCACGACATCACATGCCACATACCCTTCATCCGCTACCCAAATGACCCATCCACTCACCGGGATAACCAACGATATGGAAACCAAAACTAAAACCTAACCCAGAGGCCAACATAGCCCAAGTGATCCCCAACCGACATAGCACACAGCCACAACCCTGCTTGAGCGCACAACCACCGCACGAGCGGTCCCCTACCGACATACATGTCTGCTACTCCACCGCTCGAGCGCTCAACCACCGCTTGAACGGTCACCAACTGACCCAACACTCTACCACCAGCCCGCTCGAATGCACTACCACCGTTCGAGCGGTCAACGCTGGGAGAAAACCTCAAACCAAGAAACAGAACCAGACTCTCGCATGCAATGATGCACTAGCCACCACACGCACAACAACTTGATGCCACGACATGACCCCTAAAGCCACCACACGACCAACCGAACCCCAAAGGGAATTCACAGATAGTTGAATTGACTAATTCCCATAAATTAATTAATTGAATACCATAGGAGTCCAATCGGAAACTAAAACCCAACCATCAAAACACTGACGCCCAACACAAACCCACGACGCATACGGGAACACCACAACATCCCATAGAACATGAAATTAGGTCATAGGGCCAACAAGGATGAAAAACAACCTTTTCCAAAATATTCGGCCAAAAATGGGTGAAAAATGGTTTGGAAATCTTGACACACCTTCACTCTTTTGATCATAACTTTTTCTACAAATATTATTTTAAGGTGAGAGATGTTTCATTGGAAAGAGGATTTTCGGGGCTTCAATTTGAGTACAAGAACGACCTAATTCTGAGTCTGGACGTGGGAGATAACATCAAAACAAAACGGCTATGCGCAGCTAGTCTGCTCGAGCGGACATTGTGCGCTCGAGCGAGCTACCACCCGAGAAGAACCCAAATTTTCTGTTCTTGAGTGTTCTTGGCCCCCAAACTCTCAAACATCCACTATGATGCATCAAAACACCCTTATACTTACCGATTCACATATATATAAAATCCACAGACATACACAAGCCCAAAACATCTAGAATCATCGAACGAAAAACCTTAAAACCTGATTTCATCCACCGAAATCAACACAAAACACCATTTTGAAACTAAAACACGATTTTCTTGAAACAAAATCAGATCTACAGCAATCTAACCATTAAAAACACACGATTACACGTAGCACCCTCATAAGACATGAGAGTCTAGGATCCTACCTTAGTGAGTTAAAAACTCGATGCCTCGAACCACGTGCATAACTGAGCTTCGCCAAAATCAAAACCTAACGAATGGTTGCGTAGCCCTCGATGCCGATACCAAGAATTTGCAGTCTGATCATCGAAAATCGATCCCCGGGCCCCTGAGAACTTAGAGAGAAGGCAGAGAGAAAAAGAAGGAAACTCAGGAGTTAAGTTTTAGAAAATATCTTTTTGAAAATATCTAACTCCAGATATTTATAGGCCTCCAAAATATCTTTTTCTGAATATTTTTGAAATTTGCACTACAATGTCCCACGACCCCAGGAACGTACCCTGCATGCATGTCTAAGCCCGATCATACATCTAAACCGCATTAAAACATGCCGGAACGAAAACACGTAACGTGCATCCGAAAATGCCAAAAAAAGAAACGGGTCAGGGTCTCACAACTCTACCCCCCTTAAAGGAATTTCGTCCCTGAAATTCAACTCAAGGTCAAAGAAATAAACCGTCGATCGCAATCGACACAGGCATACGAGATGGTCAGCCAAACCATTCCTAGTATATAGTCAAATAAGGTCAGGCATCCTAAACAACGGCCAACATCTCAAAGACGGGATTTACAACTCACCCAACCACACATCCTCACCAACTGCTGTCTCAACACAGCACACCACCCACGGAGTCCACCACCAACTCCAAACCCATGGTCACAGCCTCGACCTCGGCCTCACCCTCTCCGCACAAACATCAGGTCTATATGAAATCATAACAGCATATAAGATGCAACACAGAAGCATGAACCACATAAGCATGCTAACACCTAGCCACATAGGTTCATGCTAAACAAAACCCCACATAATGAGGAGAACCAACAAGAATGACGCGTCAATCTGGATAACCTACTCAGATTTCCTGCTAGAAATCATATCAGCTAAACACGTTTCTAACTTGGCTCCCAAGTTTGTTAACCCAAACGCCCAAAGCCTAGACTATCACTCCTAAGATTCAACCCCCATGCTCACATATACACATCGTTTACGTATGACCCGCATGCTATCACATTCCTGTTATCAAAACATCTAAATATATACAGTCAAGCACACACAATCAACCTCACACGAAATACACCCTCTTCCCACGGCTCATAGGTATTCGAACCTAGAACTATGATACCAATTTATCACGCCCCAACCTCTGGGACACGTGAAACACCCATGAACAACGAACATAAAACCCAACCGAGAATCCACTCTCAATAGAAAACATACCTGCATTGTATATAAACGCCAAACGGCTTACAATACATAAGGCTCTAACACCAAAAGCTTATACTGCACGGTTCCAATACCAAAAAACATGTTACAACATATATGTAACAGAAAGAATAAAAAGAAAGACTAATGCTCTTCCACCTAATCAACACCTCTAAATCAACCTCCGTGACCAGTACTTGAAAATATTTTATCCCACGCCGTGAGCCAAGGCTCAGTAGAAACTAGACAAGTATGCAATAAAAACAAAACATGCAAAGAAATCAAAGTACAGTTTTAGACTGGCTTTCAAGCCTTTAAAATAATTTTCACTTGCAAGGAAAAGCGAGAATACAAACCATGTTTTGACTCAAACACAGGAGCCTAGAAAACAATTGAAAAAGGGTTTTTAGATCACGATTCACCTGACTCTTAAAATAGTTTAAAAATTGGTCTATCCGTCCCATAATGCAGTACATGCAAGCTATGAACCTTCTTAGACTTTCATCGATGGACCGCAGCCCCTGCTAATGCACCTTAACGGACTTCAACCGAAGGACCTCAGCCCTAACCTTCACGGACTTTAATCGAAGGACCGCAGCCCTACCAAATGTAGCGTCAGCCAAAGCTAACATTCACAGAATCACATGTTCATCTATCTCATTCCATACTCCTATGCATAACCTAATCAGGATTTGGATGCATAAAGCCACGTACCATCACTACGTTTCACAAACCACGTCACATGCTAGACACGCGACTCACACAACACTTGCAACTCATGCAACATGCACCACATGCATCCATTTCTAATAATCCTCACATACATGCCTATAAAACTCTGCGTTTTAAAGCATAAACTACGTTACACATAACGATATTAAAGCCATGTAATCCACGTACATATTTCGTACATAAATAAATAGTTATAAATGCACATAACCATGTATGACAATACATCACGACGTCACCTGTCACAAAACCCATCATGACACCACACGCCACATACCCGTCATCCGCTGCCCGAACGACCCATCCACTCACTGGGATAACCAACTATACATAAACTAAAACTAAAACCTAACCCAGAGGCCAACACAGCCCAAGCGATCCCCAACCAACATAGCACACAGCCACAACCCTGCTCGAGCGCATAACCACCGCTCGAGCGGTCCCCTACCGACATACATGTCTGCCACTCCACCGCTCAAGCGCTCAACCACCGCTCGAGCGGTCACCAACCAACCCAACACTCTGCCACCAGCTCGCTCGAGCGTTCAACGCTGGGATAAAACCTCAAACCAAGAAACAGAACCAAACCCCCGCACGCAACGATGCACTAACCACCACACACACAACAACTTGATGCCACGACATGACCCCCAAAGCCATCGCACGACCAATCGAACCCCAAAGGGAATCCACAGGTATTTGAATCGACTAATTCTCATAAATTAATCAATTGAATACCATAGGACTCCAATCGGAAACCAAAACCTAACCATCAAAACACTAACGCCCAACATAAACCCACGATGCCTACGAGAACACCACAACGTCCCACGGAACACATAATTAGGTCAAAGGGCCAACAAGGATGAAAAACATCCTTTTTCCAAACATTCGCCCAAAAACGGATGAAAACGATTTGGAAATCTTGACACACCTTCACTCCTTTGATCATAACCTTTTCTACAAAAAGAATTTTAAGGTGAGAGAGGTGTCATTGGAAAGAGGACTTTTGGGACTTCAATTTGAGTATAAGAACGACATAATTCTGAGTCCGAATGAGGGAGATAACATAAAAAAATGGCTCTACGCAACCAGTCCGCTGGAGCGGACATCGGGCGCTCGAGCGAGCTACCACCCGAGAAGAACCCAAATTTTCTGTTCTTGAGTGTTCTTGGCCCCCAAACTCTCAAACATCCACTATGACGCATCAAAACACCCTTAAACTTACTGATTCGCATATATATATATATATATATATATATATATCACTCACGGACATACACAAGCCCAAAACATCTAGAATCATCGAACGAAAAACCGCAAAACCCGATTCCATCCACCGAAATAAACACAAAACCCCATTTTGAAACTAAAACCCAATTTTCTTGAAACAAAGTCAGATCTACAACAATCTAACCATTAAAAACATACACGATTACACGTAGCACCCTTAGAAGACATGAGAGTCTAGGATCCTACCTCGGTGAGTTAAAAACTCAACGCCTCGAACCACGTGTAAAATCAAACTTCGCCAAAATTAAAATCTGACCAGATGGTTGCATAGCCCTCGATGCCGATACTAAGAATCCGTAGTCTGATCATCGAAAATCGAGCCTCGGGCCCCCGAGAACTTAGAGAGAAGGCAGAGAGAAAAAGAAGGAAACTTAGGAGTTAAGTTTTAGAAAAATATCCTTTTGAAAATATCTAACTCCAGATATTTATAGGCCTCCAAAATATCTTTTTTTGAAAATTTTCAAAATTTGCACCGCAACATCCCACGGCCACGGGAACCTACGCCGCATACATGTCTAACCCTGATCAGGCATCTAAACCGCATTAAAACATGCCGGAACGAAAACACGTAACGCGCGTCCAAAAATGCCGAAAAATGAAATGGATCAGGGTCTTACAGGTTTAGTGGATCATTATCTCAAAATTAAAGTGAAACGAAGTGAAGATGGCATGTTTTTTTTTCGTGAGTAGCTATTGTAAGGAGATCTGAAGACCTACGACACAAAAACCTACAATCCAGTGGCTACACTACTTGAAGGTTGATTAGAACCCGAAAAGAGTGATACTAGTGGTGTTGATCTAATATACTTCAACAATCTAATTGGAAGTTTAAGGTACGTGGCTTGTATCAAGTTAGATATACTATATGGAGTTGGTTTGACTAATAGGTATATGAAAGCACCAGATCAATCTTACTTGAATGCATCAAAGAGAATACTTCCCTATCAAAAAAGCACTCTCGGTAATGGCTTTATTTACCCATCGACTGAGAGCTTTAAAATTGTAGTCTACTCTAGTAATGAAGAGACTTAGATGAAAATAGAGCATAACTAGGTAAACCATAGTGACGTTGTCCACTCGTGAGGCTGTATATTGCTTACTCAGTTGTGTTCCATGCTTTATACTTGTGGAATGTTCTTAAACATTTGGAATTTTTGTAAGAAAGGCCCACATAGATTTATATCGACAATCATTCTACTATTGCATTAGTCCAGAATCTAGGGTATAATGAAAAAATAAAGCATATTGATACACACTATCATTTCATCAGAGAAGGTGTTAAGAACAAAGTGGTCGAGCCAATTCCTTGTAAGATATATAATCATGTTGTTTGAATAGGAAAAAGAAAGTTTAAAATAACTATCTTTATTGTTGGATAAAGTGGAAATTAGGAGGAACAAAGAGGACGTTCTAATAAGAAAGACAAAGAAGATGGAAAATATACTATTATATCTTTTTGTAGAAAATTTGAGAAAAGTTTGGGATTAAATTCAGCTGTAATCGGAGCTATTTAGAAGTCCTACCAAAGGTACAATTTTTTTTGTTTTCTTGCAATACTAAAAAAAATAATCAAGGAATTGTTACAGGAAAGAAACATTTTCCCATTTGATTCAAGTAATTAAGTAGTGTGCACTGTGTGGTGAATCTTATAATCATCTACTTTATTATGTGGCAAAACTTGAAAATTTTGAGTAAGATCATACAATGGTGGAGAATATGTTTTGTTTGTCCTAAAAGCTTATAAGTGTTCTCTCTTCCCCCTCCACTCTAGAATCCCTCCCTCTCTCTCTATAATCCTTCAAATTTATGGGGTTCTCTACCCCTCTCTCTACCGTCCTTCCAACATCACAAATGTGAGATCGATCGAGGTGTATTCAATTTTGTATCACAATACATACATGGGTACATATACTAATATAGGGATCTCTATATAAGTTGAATTCTATGCCTGAATATGTACGTGCATAAATATATAGATCTCGAAATAAAATTCTAATATAGAAACGAGAGGGTCTAACCTCCCTGGAGAAACCTTAAAAGATGCTGGAAATAAGTGGAAGCAAAGGTAAAGGTACTAAAGTGAGAGTGACGTGAACCATGAAAACCAAGTGGAGTTGGGGTGAAGGAGGCTGTGACTAAAGCTTAGAGAGCTTTGAGGAATGAAGCCACTATATTCATCGATAATATTTCAAACCAAGTCCATTAGGTTTGCCTTTGGAACATTTTTAATTAGTGTGGAAGTGCGGCAAACACTTTCATGCCCAATAAGACAAGATAATATAATAATTCAAGGTTCGAATTCATTAGATTATGGGACCCTAGAGATGCAGTTAAAGCAATATCGAAGTATAATGGCTTGTGGTGATTGAATCAGAGGTTGTGCGTTAGAAAGCAAGGTTGGGGGAAAAGAGGTTCTAACCATAAAAGGAAGGCCCTATATCAGTTGATATCTAGTAATGCTGGGGTGGAGGTTGCCCTTAAGAAGTTGATACATAGAGCCCGGAGCTAAGAGGTGTCGAGTTCGCGGGGCCTAAGGAGGAAATGATTGAGGCAACAATGATCGATGAGGATTGGATTAAGAGTTGTGCGGTGGGTATAGTCAATGACCATAGAATAATTGCCGGTATCCAAGAGGCCATGAGAGCTGGTGGTGTCTTCGATATACAAGTCAAACCAATGGGGGCTCTAAGGTTTTACTTCAATTTTTAGACCCAAAGGAAATGAAAACATTTCTATCGAGTGCAAGGGACTGGTTGGAGAATTGGTTTGACGTGGTGTATGGGTGGAGCCATAAGGAAACGAACCTCACTAGAAAGGAGTGGGTCTACATCGAAGATGTTCCTCTCTATGCATGTGATGAACACACATTTGCAAGTACCAAGGGCATATGTGGTGTTATGGTGGGGGTGGAAGACCAAACCAATAAAAGGAAAGATGTTGAAGTAGGTAAGGTCCTTATATCCACAAATGTAGCGAACCCCATTAATCAAATGTGCAGTCTTAAGGTGGGTAAGTTCGTATACTCCATTAGGTACAATGAGCACAATTTTCAGAAGTTATTTTTATGGGAAAATTCTAGTGGAGATAAAGGATTTCATGATGCCAAACCTAAATGGGATGTGGATTTCCCATTCAGTCATGACGGAATAGATCCTACAAGTTCGAATGTGGAGAAGGAGGTTGAGGATGAGCAAGTAGACAAGTTATCTGATGAAGCAACTTTGCATAGCCTAGTTCAGAAAATTAACTCCAACGCTGCAGTTGAGAATTCAAATTATAATCCATATTAAGAAATACCATCAAAAGAAATGTGCAGCAGGTCTAAAAGGGAAGCAAAAGGGGATAAAGTAGGTAAGGGAGGTCAAATGAGTGGGGAGAGTACCAAGGAGGTGGGAGAAAATAGGGTAGCAGACCTATATAACTTTGGAAGTCCCATTGTAGTAACTAAGCTAAGGGGTAGGGCCATACCTTATGAAGGGCATGATGAAAGGGGCCATAGTGAAGTCTTTCATGAGTATGAAAATCCCCTTGCAGATGCAGACCAGATAAAGCAGGACCAATTGCATATCACAGGTGGTAAGAGTAAGAAGAAGAAATTGCTGGCTGATTCAGATCTTCTAACTACCAGAAGAAGTGGTGTGAGGGGTAAACACGAGAAGTGCAAAGGTAGGCATGTAGGGACCCGGTCCCATTTTATTTTGTTAATTAATTAAAAATGTGTTATGAGATTTTTGGGGGAATATGGAAAAGTATTTTATTCTGTGACAGAATCAAAATTTAATCATCATAATGATTGATGATGATAATTGTATACTTGATAATGCATGCAAACAATTATTGTGAGTTATTTGGATGAGTTTTGGGGTGTTAGATTTAAAATTTAAACCTATTATGATTTTCCTTGTTCGAAATGGCTTTAGCGGAGGTCCGCTCGAGCGGCTATGGTTTGCTCGAGCAGACTATCGGCAGAGAGAAGATTAAAGTCGCGGGTTAGGCTTTTGTTTTTAGTTTCCTTCATCTCCCCTCTCACTCTAAGCTCGAAATCAAAGCCCAAGAACCCCATTGGAGCTCCCTTAAGCTCCTCTTGACCTCATTGGAGACCATATCTTGCTCGACTCTTAAATATCCATCGTTAGAAGATTGATTTTGGCATTGAAAACTCCCTCTTCACCGAACGGTTGGTGATCTGCTTCATTGGAGCTTGTTAGAGCTTTATTTCTCGTGGATTTGTCATCTAAGAAGAAGGATTTAAGACTATTCTTGATTATTGCATGTATGAGTTGTATATTTGTTGGATTTATATAAATGTAGGAGAAAACTATATTTTTGAAACCCTAGGTTGGGGTTTGATCTTGAACCATGATTAATCTTGAGTTTATGGAGGATTTATGTTAAATCTATCATGTTATTGTTATTAACGGAACATTAATTTGTGAATTGCAAAGTTAGGATTTTGATTAGGTTAAACCTTGAACAAAATTGGGACTTTTTGGCTTGTTAAACTCAAATGATGAATTTGATGCAATTTTTTATAAATTGGAGATTGTGTTAACCTATTCGTGTATAAATCGTATGAATTTTGGTGAAATATGTAAACCATGAGGTGATTGTTTAGGATTTTTTAACTAATTTAACCCGAATGGAAAAAGCCTGAGAAAATTGGTAATTGTTGATATTTTTAATCTCAATTGCGGTGGGTTTGACGAGAAGAACCGAGTTAACTGTTGGACTTGTGTTGGTAATAATGTGAATGATCTAATTAAGATATCGTGTGAATTGATTGGATAATTAAGATTAGGCTTGAGTAGTTCCTCGTTGAAAAACTAAAAACTTGCGCATGTTTGGTAGGCCCTTCAATTGGATTAATCCCCGTAAAAGCGTGCTTTGGGTGGCCCACCCATCGATGTTTCTAAGAGAAATCGAAAATGTGTGCATTCTATGTTGGGCTATAGAATGGTTATTTATCCATTAGACCTCCCATAGTTCGGTTGTGATAACTACTCCTAGATCTATTGGCGCTGTCTAGGTTTTGGTACTTAACTAAATCAAGTATTGAATTGGGTTTGCGAAGCCTTGATTAAACAGTTGGGAGTAATTGAAAGTATGAAAATTGTTGAACTTGTGGCAAATGTGGGATGAAATCGGGAATGTAAAAACCTTTGAATTGGTTTGGAAACGATAAAGAAGTAGAAAGCTAAAACTATGGTTTTATATGTGAAAACCCTATTATGTGAAATAAAATTTGGTTGGAAATAGAATTTGGTTTTTGGATAAAATTTTGTGGTGCATTTCATATAACCATTCTTACATGCCATGCATTTGTTCATCTTTAGTCTATATTCTATGAGCCTCGGCTCATGTTGTATAACACATTTCAGGTGATAGCATGAAGAAAATGGCCGAATAAAAAGAACGGTTGTGGTGATGCATTTTGGGTTATTTTTAATAGAATTACTTACATTTGTGGATAAATCTTTTGGGAATTTAAAGTTGTAAATGTTACTCCTTTTTGATACACTGGATGAATGTATTTGGATCAGTAGATAACTGCTTTCTAAGACTCTAAGGTCGTGCAGTCATGAATTGTATGCATGTAAGAACGTTGGGTTATTATTTCGGGTTTATCCTTGGTTTTCGTATGAAACCCTATGAATTAAAATAGTAGATGATGAGTTTCCAAGATGTATGGGGTTATTTCATTGTTAAATGAATGTTTTAACTATAGATTGTTGCCTATAGGAGACTATGTTCAATGTATGAGAAGATTTGGCCCTTTTTCAACACTAAAAATATTTTCAGCTTTTTGGCCTTGGGAGTCTTGGGTACCTCACCTCTCGAGCGGGGTTGGCTCCGCTCGAGTGGTTTTCGTTGAGTTGGTTTCTTTGGAAAATTATCTAAAATCGGGTTTTGTTTGGTTTCTATGGGGCATCTTTTTAAGCTTAATTTGACTTATTTGGAGGATTATTTTGCAAATAAAATACTCTTTTTTTTTAACTTCCATCTTTCCCAAGAAACTGAAATGTTTTGGTATGGTTTTAAATAAAGATTAGTTTTCTATCATCTCTTTTGACCTAGGTTTAATTTAGATTTCTTTCCTATCTATATCGTTAGGTTTTATTGCTACGTTATCAGGGCGTGACAAGGAAAATGAGTCAAGGCTCTTTGGTTCAATCCTCACTATCTACCCAATATATCTTGAACTGAAACAACATCCTTCGTAGGGAAGCTGAATTGGTCATCGAGACTAGTAGGTTGATGGTCCTAAACTTTGATGGAGAGGAAGATCATATTCTTTCAACTGAGATGGCCACGTAAGAAACTGAAACTAGAATGAAGAAAGGATGGGGTGATTACTCATGAGGACTTTGTCCTGGAACGTTATGGGGCTGGGAAAGATGTCAAAAATCTAATAAAGAGTAAGCACAAAATATAATTTTTCTTTTGGATTTGCTTACCTTTAGGCGTTGTTATGTAAAGTGTTGTGCATTGCTTGCTTGTTGGTATTGAAATGATATATGGTGGTCTAGGCAGAATGAGGATGGAATGTCAGGTCTTTCTTTGGTTTGTTGGGTTTTGAAGCCTTGAAGGTTTTTTCGACTACGTTGCATTTGTTAAGACCGGTTGATGTGTCTATATGGAAAATTAAGGTACTTGGAAGATGCCCATAAAGTATTTGATGATATACCAGAGAAAAATGTTATTTCTTGGATGACTATTATTAGTGGATATTGTGACACCTTGACCCGTTTTTTTTTTTGGCGTTTTCGAACGCACGTTACGTGTTTTTGTTTGAGCATTTTTCTATTACTTTTGATGCATATGGCGTTTTCGAACCTACCCATTTTTTTTGAAATTTTTAAAATTCGCTCCACAAGGGTGTTGTGTGGGAGTTCGGAGGCTTCGATTCGGTGTTTGGAGGTGGAACCTGTAGATTAAAAATGATTTCTGGGCTTGTTCAGTCGATTGAACTCATAGGTTTAGTCGACTGGATCATAGTTCTTGGGGTCAGTCGACTGAACCGAGCGTTGAGGCGTTTTGGTGGTTTTCCAGCATGTTTTTCAGTCGATTGGGGGCTTGGATCAATCGACTGAACTTTTGGGCAGTGTGATGGTGGTTCGGTGGTTGGGTTTTGGTTTTCAATTTGCGTCTTATGGTATTCAATTGATTAATTTATGGGAATTAGTTGATTCAAATACCTATGAATTCCTTTTGGGGTTCGGTTGATCGTGTGGTGGTTTGGAGGTCGTGTTGTGGCCTCGTGTGTTTCGTTTAGATGTCGTCCTTGGGTTGACGTGCATGGTTAAATTTTGGGAGTTGTGGCACAGTTGTTTGCGTGTTGGTTATGTTCGGGACGTGTAGGTCCGTGGTTCGGTTTTAAGGTTTGGTTCTGGTGAGAATCGGTCTGAGGGAGGTTCAGGTGTTGATCTTCGCATTAGGTGTTGGTTGTCCCAATGTGTGGACGGGCCCTGATTTGTGGATGGGTCGTTCGGGTATCGAATGACGGGTGTGTGGCATGTGATGTCGTGTCAGGTTATGTGATGGGTGGCGTCATGCTATGAGGTTATATGGCTATGTGTGTTTATAACTGGTTTTGTGCATTTATAACTCTAGTTTATTTATGTACGGAATATGTTGGTTGATTTCCTGGTTTTGGCATCGTATGTGAAAGGTCGTGGTCATACGTGATCTTCTGTTTATAGAACTATGATTAGTTTTATTCTCGTATGTTGTAGGACAGGTATGTGGTCCTATGTGGTCCTTGTGATCGTGAATGATTTTTTATATGCATGTGTTGCATGGTATATATGGAGGACAGATAATGGTCCCACTGTGAAAGTTCGTAAAGTTGCATATGAAGATCGGATAATGGTCATACGGTGAAAGTTCGTGAAGATATCTGTTGACCCTGGTCGACAAAGCATAGTGGGGCGGATAAGGGTCCTTCGGTGAAAGTCCGAGAAGATATGTGAATTGTATGTGATCGATCTGTGGTCAAGGCTCGAGAGAGTCGACGTTTATGTGTATATGCTGTAAGGGCTTGGGAGAGAGTCGATGTTTGTGTATACGTTGTGGGCT
The DNA here is from genome assembly GCA_032360265.1 of Heliamphora ciliata. Taxonomy (NCBI): domain Eukaryota; kingdom Viridiplantae; phylum Streptophyta; class Magnoliopsida; order Ericales; family Sarraceniaceae; genus Heliamphora; species Heliamphora ciliata. The sequence goes on from JAUMHN010391666.1 coordinate 14,529, forward strand.
CAGGGGAGAGTCGGTTTAAATTCTGTTTGTGTTGCATTCGTGGCTTGTAGGAGTCGTGGCTCGTAGGAGTCGATCTTTGCCTGTGTGGCATACTACTATATGTATCATGGATTGCGTGTGTTGCATATTGGGACGGATAGACTAATTTTCTTAAAATTGTATCATCGGCTTACAGGAGTCGAAATACTGTATTAACGGCCTACGGGAGTCGTAATACTAGAATCGTTTTCAGGACTTTGATGAGTCAAAAATAATAATTTTTATCCTCGCTTTCCCATTGCTTGTGAAAATTATTTAATGGCTCTTGTGAGTCGTGATTTAAAACTATTTTCAAACTATTTTCAAGGCTTGAAAGAGAGTCTAAACCTGCACTTCGATTTCCTAGCATGTTTTGTTTGTACTGCATGCCTGTCTAGTTTCTGTTGAGCCTTGGCTCACGGTGTGGGATTTGTTTTTCTTCAGGTACCGGTCATGCAGGTTTATCTAGAGGTGCTGGAGAGGTGGAGGAGTTATATTCTTCCTTTCGTTTATATCCGCATCATGTATGCTTAATACATGTTTCACGGCTTTAGAGCCTTGTAATCTTTGCCATTTGGCGTTTATATATAATGCATGTATGTTTATTTTGAGAGTGTATTCTCGGGCTAGGTGTTATGGTTGTTTGTTTTTGAGTGTTTCACGTGGCTTGGAGTTTGGGGCGTAACAGATATATTGGTACTGTTGGCCAACATAAGGAGGCGATTGATATGTCTGAGAGGTTGTGGGGGTTTGGTTTGAGGCCTGATAGATAGACACTTGTTCGAGTTTTGTCTGCATGTACTCTTTTAGGGGATTTGAAGAGTAGAGAGTCGGCACACAAATACGCAATAGATGCTGGTATGGGAAGGAATGTCTTTGTAGGTGCTGCTTTAGTGGATATGCATGCGAAGTATGGATACATAAATAGAGCTCGTAGTGTCTTTGACGGGATGCTAAAGAAGGATATAGTTTCTTGGTGTGCCATGATTCAAGTATATGCATCAAATGGACAACCAAAAGAAGCTCTAAACCTCTTTTTATCGCATGAGAAAATTTGAAAACTCGATTGTAATACCATGATGGTTTTGTTGCTATGCTTGGGTCAGTGCTAAGTTGTTTATAGGCTTAGATGTCATGTTGATGGTTGGCTAAGATGAATCAAGCATTGATGCTAGGTTGCTGGGTCTCATGGTGCTCTATTATATGTTAGCTTAAGCCATTCCATGGTTTTTACAAAGTTGATCTTCAATGATAATGAAGGATCCTGTTGTTGTTTTTATAAGCCATTCCATACATCTACATTCAGGTCAAAGCATTATTTGTGGTGGTGAATCATTGCGTGGGACATCTGATGTAGCTAATGGATTCAATGGGTGTAGTTCCTTTTCTGGTGTGAAGGAATCACATTCTGTTGGTGTTGTTAGGTTGTCTGAGGAGATGTTCGAAATGCGTATTAGTGATGATAAGGATTTGGAGGTTTGTAATGTTTGTTGTGGTCTAATGGATGGGTTTTGTTTCTTTTTTGGTTGGGATGTTAGGCCACCTACTAATTTGTAGTTTGGTAGGCTTCTCACCTACTGAGTTTCTTGGGATTTTTTCTCTTCTCGATTGATTTTCGTTGATTGCTAGCTTGCTTAGGTATGGGCTTGTTTTCCTCTGGAAGCGAGATTCTATTGTTCTTGGTTGGATTGTGGAATTAATAAATTTTTCCTTTTGCCGATCAAGGAAAAAAAAATCTTTTAAGTGTTGAGAGTTTGGTGGTTTGCAAGTGGACTAGTGGATCTTATGAATGTATATCTTTAGTAAAGTAATGTGGTCGTGTGGATAATGGACAGGCTACGACTTAGTGGGGGAGGGCTATGGCACCCATATTTTTTGAACACTTAAACGCATATATATATATATATATATATACACACAATATTTTATTATTTGGATGGGTGTTATACATGCGGCCCCAATGAGAAAAAAAGGCTTTCTTCTATAAGAAAATACATTTTTCCATTTCAAAAGGTAAACAAAAATCTCAAATTTTAAAACCTCTCATTAGTTTGGTTTATATTTTGTTTAAAGAAGAATTCTTTTCTATTTTTTCAGAAATTTTTTTTGTCATTAATCTTAATCTATTTCTCTTAATTGAATATAACTAATGTGTATTTTGTAGTTAGAAATATTAGATCCTAGTTCTGCCACCAAGTGTGGTTGAGGAGGAATAACATTGTATTTAATCATGGAGTGGTGGATTCAAATGAGGTAGTCAAATTTAATTAAAAGATCAAAAACTGCAAA
>JAUMHN010391776.1:0-16834 GCA_032360265.1 Heliamphora ciliata
TCTTGAGATTATGGCTTAGAGTGCAATTATAGTTCTTTAGTGGTATGAACTGTAATTTAGTATTTTATGAAAATTGTAAAAACTGCTGTAAGGTTTGCTGAATTGTAGAAATCGCTGGATAGGTATTTGGGTTACACTAGAAGTTTTGGTCATAATTACTCCGTAGGTCCCTACTGTAGCCCTATAAATATGCGGTTTGGCTGAACCAAATTCATAACTTGTCTTCAAAACTAAAGCTGAATAGGTTCTGCCGGTACGAGTTCTCAAAGGTTCGTAGCCCACACTACATTCGGGAATTTCATAAGGGAATACTGTAGAAGGTCTGACAAGAGGTTCAACTCGAAATCCAAATCGTAGTTAGAGAATCGACCAAAAAGGTATTCTTCTAAATTAACTGTAGTTATACAGGTTTTTATTTTGATCATTCGACATCAAAAGTTTTATTTAGAGCCCAATTCGGCGATTGTCCGTCTACTTATTTTTTATCGAAAATCGTTTATAAAAAAAATGATCTTAGCAATTTTACCTCTAACACTCTCCTGTTGTGCCCTCAAGTGGGCCAGTTTCACCCCAACTCAACCATCATGGGTGCATTCATGCTAGTTCATAAGCCATATGTATCCGCTATCCTCTGCTTGTCATATATTTGATGTCTTCTGAGGGTGCTTTCATGTTTCCTTGTTCGGCCTCTTCTGCCCCCTCCTCTAATTCAGGTTTTGGTGTCAAAGGTTCGCCTTCATGTCTCCTTCTATCCCTTTAACTAGCTTAGGTTCGGGCTTCAAGGGCTCATCATCATGCCCCCTTCTATCCCTTCATCTAGTTCAGGTTTGGGTTTCAAGGGTTCATCATCATGCTCTCTGTCCATTTCATAATCCTCGTCGGCCATTTTTGCAGAACTGAACAAGCGCTCGCACTTACTCCCCTCTCGATTTTTACCACTCTTCTCTCATTTTGCTTTATTTTCCTCGATTTTATCGCTCTGCTCTCCTTTCACTTTATTTCTTGCTTCATTTTCTTACACATCTGTCCTTTTACTAATTTCTCTCAGTTTTTACCTCTAAAACTCTTTTACAGATCTGGCTGATGGAGAAGTTGAACCTTATACAAAAATCGGCCATAGATAGGTACAATGCCACGACCCTCGTCTATCATCCTTACTATCTGGTATGCACTACTGAGATAATTTGGAAGCAGTACCTTTCTTATTTAACAAGAGCAAACATCACTTAGCAGTGCTCTTGGTGGCAAATCCCTACTATGACCTTGACCAGTATGGACCATCCTGGCGTCTTATTGATTGGCTTGCGACTATCCACTTTTTACTATCCACATTGGATCAGGCGGCAGTTTTGTCATAGTCAGATCACATTCCGTAGCATTTAGGGTCGTATATACTCGTCTTTCCTTCAGGCCCTGTTCTTGGCAAAATATCACGAGGCTTGACCATCTCGTTCACTCATGGAGATGTAAGAACTATAGTACCCGGAGCTTTTCGAGGAGTATAAGGCATGGTTGATTTAGGATAGAGAGAAACGAAACAAAGAGGAAGGAAAATAGGAGTCAAAGAGGAAAAAGATTTAAGGGACCCGCTTTGCTTTTCAAGATTTCATGGCTTTCCTCTATTTTTAGAGTTTGGGATTTGCGCACCTGCCCTATATTTTTGAAACTTTGTATTCGATGCTGAAATGAAAATCTCACGTTTATCTTGAAAAAGGTTCACAATTATCTAAAGTTTTTTTATTTTTACAATGTGAATAACTTTATTATCATAATTCAAAGACAAATTTGCATTGATGTTTACTTGAATTCAAAGATTGTTAATACAAAAAAAGTGGTCGGACTTCTTAAAAGAAGCTGCCTACGTATCCCAAGAAAGTAGAATTAGGCCATGACGTAATTCGAGCTCGGTTTACTCTCGGGTTTTAATACTCTCATTTTTGTGATCCCCTAACTTTTACTAAGGTCACCGTTTTGGGTTTTCGACCTTACGGGCTGCTATAACATTTGCCTGGGTCGCCTTTTCGATTTTTAACCCAACGATCTTTTATTTTATTTTATTTTTCTCTCAAGGGTAGTACTTTTTGAGTTGGTCCAAGTTCATCAGAGTGGCTAATGTATTGTCATCTAGGTCCATGATGATTACTGCACCACCGGTCATGATTATCTTGATCAGAAATGGCCCAGACTAATTCAACTTGAATTTGCCCCTTGGGTCAAAAATTGGAGTCCTGATTTCTTTAAGAACCAAGTCACCTTCTCTTAGATTCCTGGTCTTAACATTCTTGTTGAATACTCTTGTTGTCCTCGTTTGGTACCCTTGTATATAAAATAGAGCCTACATCCTTTCTTCGTCAAACAAGAGTAGCTCCTCCATCTGATTTCTCTGCCATTTTTTTTCTGGGATGTTGGCCTCAGCCACTACTCTTAGCAAAGGGATTTCCACTTCAATGGGAAGCACAGCTTCCATCCTATACACGAATGAGTAAAGCATGGTTCCTATTGAAGCTCTAATCGTCGTCCTATACCCCCAAAGTGTAAATAGTATATGCTCTTACCAATCTTTGTGTGAACTGATCATCTTTTGCAGAATCTTCTTTACGTTCTTGTTTGCTACTTGCACTGTCCCGTTGGTTTGTGGCCGGTACGGTGACGACTTGCCAGCTACTATTCGATATTCTTCAAAAAGATCCAAGACCTCACCTTGGAAGTGCAAACCGTTGTCTGAGATAACCTCGTGTGGAACCCCATATCAACAAATGATACTCTGCTTGATGAACTTGGTAACGTGAGAAGATTTCAGCAACGAGTAAGAGGAGGCTTATACCCACTTAGTGAAATAGTCGATGGCCACCAAAATGAACTCATGACCATTCGAAGCCTTTGGTGTTATTCTGCCAATCATATCAATGTCGCGTATTGAAAATGGCCATGGCGACGTCAAGCTATACAATTGAGATGGGAAAACATGCATGGCGTTCGCATGGATATGTCATTTATAGCATCTCCGTACAAACTGTATGCAATCCATCTCTATTGTCTTCCAAAAATATCCTTGTCGTAAGATCTTCTTGGCTAACATATTCCCACTTATGTAAGGCCCGTAGACCCCGCATGTATTCCTTTCATCAATTCTTGAAATTCTTCACTGCTGACACATAGCTTGTTAACCCCAGAGTGCCCTCGTTTGTATAACTTTCTCCCACAGATGACAAACTCTGCAGATAATCTCCTTATTTATCTTTTGTCATTTTTTCTAGCAAACTTGGGGTATTCTCCTTTCTACACAATGTTCTGAATGTCAAAGTATCAAGGGATCTTGTCTGTGCTTTCTTTGGTTGCTGCTGTCTTCTCATATGTCGGCTTTCTCTTCTGCTCAATTATCAGTGGTCTCATCCTAACTCCAGATGGTATGTCAATCATCGAAGCCATAGTAGCCAGGGCATCGGTAAACTTGTTCTGTAATCTTGGAACACGAGTGAAAACTACAGATTCAGAACACGGTATTAGCTGCTCAAGCTCTTAGTGATAGAGGATCAACGTTTTATGTTTAACCTTCCATTCCCCTTTTGCCTGTAAAACTACCAATGTCAAATCTTCGATGACCTTCAGGTTTTTTGCCCTTAGTTCTAGGACTGCCTCTAACCCAGCCAAGCATGCCTCATACTTAGCTCGGTTGTTGGTGATTTTGAAGTTGAGTTTCAGAGATAAAGGAATGTGTGATTCATCAGGGGTGAAAAGAACTCTTATTCCATAACTCTACTGATTGGATACACCATCAAAATACAGAGTTCAATTGTCGTCCTTGACTCCCATGAGCTGCTCATCTGGAAATTGGAATTCAACGTCTTCGCCTCGTTTGATTGGTTAATCTGCTAGAAACTCTGCTACCGCTCTGCCCTTTACTGATTTTTTGGTGACGTACATGAGATCAAACTCTGACAGCAATAACAACCATCGGGCCAGCCTTCCTGTTTGTACCAGCTTCTCGAACAAGTACTTTAATGGGTCTATTTGGGAAATTACGTTCACTGTGAAAGACAGCATGTAATGCCCTAGTTTTCAGGAGGCCCAAACTAAAGCCCAACATGTCTTCTCCAACGGCGTATTTTGCATCTTGAATCCGGTGATCTTCTTGCTCAAGTAGTAGACTGCCTTCTCAATCCCCGTTTCTTCTTCTTGTGCTAGCATGCATTCTATAGCCGAGTCAGTCACTGACAATTAGAGAATCAGTGGCCTATTGGGCTCAGGAGGAGCCAGAACAGGTGGGTTTTACAAGTATTGATGCACAGCTTCAAAGGCATCTTGAAATTTCTAATCCCATTCAAAATTGACCCCTTTCTTCAGCAGGTGGAACAACGGCTCACAGGTGGTTATCAGCTTGGCTATGAACCGACTAACAAATTGTATCTTTCCTATAAAGCCCTTAACTTCTCGTTCAATTTTTGGAGGAGGCATTTTCATGATTGCTTTCATTTTCAACAGGTCGACTTCGATGCCTCATTGAGTGATCATAAATTTGAGCATTTTACCTGTCGTGACTCCGAAGGTGCACTTCTGTGGGTTGAGCCACATCTTGTACTTTTTGATCTATTTAAAGAACTTCTGTCGTGCTACGATATGGCCATCCCGATCCTTGGACTTTTCTATCATATCATCTACATACACCTCAACTTCTTTGTGTATCATATTGTGCAACAAAGTAGTGACAGCCCTTTGATAAGTTGCCCCTGCATTCTTCAAACCGAATCGCATCGCACAATAACAGTAGGTGCCCCAAGGTGTAGCGAATATCGTCTTTTTGATGTCTTCAATGTCCATTAAGATCTGATTGTACTTAGAAAAATCATCCGTAAATGACAAGAGGGCGTGCTCTGCTGTGTTATCCACCAAAATGTTAATGTGCGGCAGTGGGAAGTCGTCCTTTAGGCTAGCTTTGTTGAGATCCTAAAAATCTACACAGACTCGGATGCGTCCTTCCTTCTTGAAAATTGGGATAATGTTAGCCACCCACGTCGAGTATTCAGTTACCATGAGAAAATCGACATTATTTGCTTGGTGACTTCTTCTTTGATCTTTAGTGCCCATTCTGGCTGTATTATTCTCAATTTTTGCTTGACTGGTTTGGCATCGAGATACAAAAAGATATGATGTTGGACAATCTCGGGATCAATACTGGGCATATCCTCATAGGACCACGCAAATATGTCTTTAAATATTTTTAATAAAGTTATTAATTGCTCACATTCAACTAGAGATAATGAAGAACCGATTTGGATAATTTGTGGATTAGTTTCATTACCCAGATTAATTGACAAATTTTTTTCAGTTATAGGTTGAGCACACACTTTTTCTTCTCTTTTTATTAAAACTTTTATTTCTTTGGGGACATCCCCATTGAATTTAAAATCATCAAAAAGCATACGAAATAAATCAAATAAAGCAGAGTAACCGAAAATCTCATTCATTTCATTGATGTTAAAAAGAGAAAGAATTACAAATTCAAAAGCAAAGGGGGAGAATCATGCACGGATAGACGTGCCCTCAAACTCGACATCTAGGTTATTAAAATTCAGTAAAAACTCACACAACCTGGACTCGAACTCAAAACATGCATCATGCAAATTACAATACTCCAAAGACCAGTTTTTAACATCTTTTGATGCCACGTCCACGATGAACCTAGTATAATCAGCTGGTGCGTCGTAGCCCATCATCAAGCAGTGTTGGTCAGTTATGTGCATCTAGTTACTAAACAAAGCTTTCATACTGATGCCGTCTAGCTTGTCTGCCCAATCTTCTTTCCCCTGAATCTTCTTTCTCTTTTCCTCTTTAGCGGCTTCCTCCTCCTCTAAATCATATAGTTTGTGACTGAAGAAGATCTCCAGCCCTAGTAGCCTCTGGTTAGTCTCCTTATCAAACCATAGTTCTGGAAAACCACAGTAAGGAAAGTCTTCACCCTCATTGACGAAGTAACTGTTAGAGGCAAAATTGTCAAGATTTTTGTTTTTACAAACGACTATCTGAAAAAAATTAACTAAACGGGCAAATGCCAAAAAAGGCCCTAGATAAAACCTTTGATGATGAACGATCAAAATAAAACCCGTGCATCTGAAGTTAATTTAGAAAAATACATTTTTATTGGTCGAATCTTCAACTATGATTTGAATCCGAGTTGAAACACCTATCAGATCTTTTACTGTATTTCCTTATGTAATTTCTAGATATAGTGTGCGCTATAATCATTTGAGAACTCGTACTGGAAGAACCTGGACAGCTTTAGTCTTAAAGATAAGTTATGAAACTAGTTCAGCCTACCTGCATATTTATAAGGTTACAGCAGGGACTTAGAAATTAATTATGAGTAAGACTTCTAGTGAAATACAGACACGTATCAGTGGTTTCTACAATTAAGTAAACTTCATAGCAGTATCTGCAATTATGGATATCCAGCAGTGGTTTCTGTAATTTTCATAAAATACTGAATTATACTTCACACCACTAAAGAACTATAATTGCACTATGACCTATAATCTTAAGACCATCTTGCATTGAGTTCTTGTTATTAAATGCTTACCATTTTTTTTCACGTTAAGATTTTTGATACCCGCTAATTAAATTTAATTACAGACAATTTAATTTAATCGGCATCTTGATATTTTTTAAGCCATTCCGCTTAACTTATTTGACCGCCAGATAATCAAATCCACTTATTGGGTTTGGCCTGGTCAAAAGTTATAAGCTTTCTTAAGGGGGTATCGTCAATCCCGATCTTTTGGGACGTGAATTCCATCAATAATTAATATTCGCCATATAAATAATATCGCTATCCAACTCACAAAAAATATAAACTCATATAAGATCGCACCTACTAACGAATTAAAATAATAAATATTAAATATATGCAAAGTCAATAATTATTTCAGGATTAAAAGGATAAGCACTATTCATAACAATCTTAGGATGTGAATTAATTTATATAGTCAGTATAAAATTAATTACCCCAAATGTCCCATTCAATACACACAAAGTGTACTAGTATAGATAGTTGGAATAATAGACGACGCTATTATCTGTTTACTGTAACAGACAGGTTTACTAAAACTCTGTGCTACAATCATACTGATGGTATGTCCATTTTCATTTAAAATGTAAACATAAAACTTATATTCTACAAGAACCTAAAATCTGATCATCTTTGTGCAAACTGTACTTTACACACCATATTAAATACTAAACAGAATATCCGACATTTATGCATATTATTAAAGAAATGATACACATACATTACTCATAAAGATTCTCATAAAATGAAAAATTAATTTTATTAAAATTAAATTAAATACTAAAAATATTGATTTCAGTACAGCAACCCTTACAATCTTTCACTTATACTCAAAATCATGCTGCCATACATCTGACTTCCATGTCCTCTACATGACTATCAAAAGTTTTAGCTGGTAAACTCTTTGTAAATGATCTGCAAGATTGTCTCTTGAAGTAAGCTCTATGTCTCACTGAAAATCTGAGTCTGTGTACCCCAAAGGTTGTAGACTGTTTGCCTGGTAAACTAACATATAATTCTTAGTCCTTTTCAGGTATTTGATTATATTTTTTACAGCAGTCCAATACTCCTATTCTGGATAAGACTGATATTTGCTAACCATGCCAACGAAAAAGCAGATGCTGGGTCTAGTGCAAAGCATAGCATACATGAGGCTTCTACTGCCGAAGCATAAGGAACCGCCTTCATCTTTTCTATCTCATCAGGTGTCTTAGAACACTAATCCTTGGATAAAGTCATTCCATACCTGAAAGGGAAGAACCCTTTATTGGAATCTTGCATGCTAAAACGAGTAAGGATATTCTCGATATACTTTGCTTGTGATAAGCCCAACATCCTTTGCTTCTGATCTTGCATAAGCTTAATTCCAAGGATGTGGCTGGCCTCTCCCAAGTCCCTCATATCGAACTGCCCAGATAACCATATTTTAACCGTAGATAATGCCTCCACATCTTTTCCGATGAGTAAGATATCGTCTAGATAAAATACTAGAAAGATCACCATGTTTTCGTTACGCTTCTTGTACACACAGGACTCATCCAAACTCTGATCAAAATCATAAGACTTAATGGCTTGATCAAATCGAGTATTCTAAAACCTTGATGCCTACTTAAGTTCATAAATGGATCTCTTAAGCTTATACAACATGTGTTCCTAGTCCTTTGCAATGAATTCGTCTGGTTGTATCATATAAATACACTCATCAAGACTTCCGTTTAAAGAAAGCTGTATTGACTTTCATTTGCCATATTAATCGATCCCTTCTTTCTGAGTCAACCCTTTAGCAACAAACATAGGTTTGAAGGTTTCAACTTTCCCGTTGTTAGGGTTAGTATACTGAAAATCATATTTTTAGTATTTAATTTTATTTTTATAAAATTAATTTTTTATTTTATGAGAATTTTTATGAGCAATGTATGTGTATCATTTCTTCAATGTTGTACATGGATGTTCGATATTCTGTATAGTATTCAATCTGGTGTGTACAGTAAGGCTTATACACAGGAAATTAGATTTTAGGTTCTTACAAAATATAAGTTTTAAGTTCACAGTTTAGATGAAAATGGACAATCTATCGGTACGACTGTAGCACAGAGTTTTAGTAGGGCTGTCTTGGTTACGGGGAACAGATAGTAGCGTCGTCTATTGTTTCGACTCTTTGAGCTAGTACACTTTGTGTGTATTGAATGGGACATTTGGGGTAATTAATTTTATACTGATTATATAAATTAATTCACATCCAAAGGTTATTATGAATAGTGCTTATTCTCTTAATCTTAAAATAATTATTGATTTGCGTATATTTAATATTCATTATTTTGATTAATCAAAGGGTGCAATCTTATATGGGTCTTTATTTTTGGTGAGTTAGATGGCGATATTATTTATTTGGCGAATATTAATTATTGACGGAATCCACATCCCAAAAGATCGGGATCGGTGATACCCCCTTATGGAAGTTTATAAGTTTTGACCGGACAAAACCCTGTAGGTGGATTTGATTATTCGGCGGTCAAATAAATTAAGCGGAAGGGCTTAAAGAATATTAAAACTCTGATTAAATTAAATTATCAGTAATTAAATTTAATTGGCAAGTATCAGGAATCTTAACGTGGAGAGAAATGGTAAGCATTTAATAACAGGAGCTCAATGCTATATAGTCTTGAGATTATGGGTCAGAGTGCAATTATAGTTTTTTAATGGTATAAACTGTAATTCAGTATTTTATGAAAAATGCAAAAATCGATGCTGATTTTTCATAATTGCAGATACCGCTATGAGGTATGCTTAATTGCGAAAACCGCTAATCTGTATCTGTGTTTTACTTGAAGTCTTACTCATAATTACTCCCTAGGTCCCTGTTGTAACCCAATAAATATATGGGTAGGCTGAACCAGTTTCGTAACTTGTCTTCTAAGATTAAAACTATCCTGGTTCTGTCGGTACGAGTTCTCGGAGGATTATAGCCTGGACTATATCTTGGAATCGCATAAGGAAATACAATAGAAGATCTGACAAGAGTTTCAACTCAAATTCAAATCGTAGTTGAAGAGTCGACCGGTAAAAATGTATTATTCTAAATTAACTTTGGATGCACGGGTTTTATTTTAGTTGTTCATCATCAAAAAATTTTATCTTGAACCCGTTTTAGTATTTGCTCATCCAGTTAATTTTTTTCAGATAATCATTTTCAAATACAAAGATCTTAGCAGTTTTGCCTCCAATAATTGGTATCAGAGCCGTTTTATTTTTTATTTTCGATTATCGGGGCCGGATAGTTTTAGAACTATTACTAACTTTGTTTTGCAGACGTTCTAATTCCTGCTCTATAATTGTCATTAATTCATATTTGATTGAATGATTTGTGAATGATGATTAATTTTTTTAATCACGCGAATTGACCGTGATAGATCGAATGTGAGCCTTTGGAACATAGGATCAATGTAATAGATAGTTTCTATTTTTAAAATATCTATTTAGATTATTCAAAAACAATTTTAATGTATCCAAGAACGGATGCGGCACCAGCGGTGGTTCGAGTTTTTATGGGCCACGGATCGTTGTAAGTTTTTAGTGGGTTTAAAATGATTTTTTCTAGTGAGTTTTTATACAGTATTTATGAATAAAAAATAGCATAAAAAATAAGTCAAAAACAGCGAGAAAAAATTACCAAAACAGCCCGGTTCCAACAGCTTTGCCGGCGGCAGTTCGGCGGTAGTTTTTTTTTATTTTTTGGACCATTTTTGGGACTAATTTTTGGAAAGTTTTTTAAACATAAATAGAAGTAAAATATATCTCAAAATACTGTCAAAAACTAAAAAAAATTGGACCAAAATCATAACCCAAACAGGCGGCAAACAGGCCGGCAGTGGCGGCGCCTGGCTGTTGCAGCTTCCAGGAAGTTTTTCGACAATTTTTTGAGCTATTTTTGAGAATTTTTTGACAAAAGGATTTTGATTTTTCATACATTTTCAACAGTATAAAGAACGTCAAAAACGAAGCTCGGATGAGGCCAGAACGGCCTCAGGAATTTGGCAGTTAAAGGCAGCGGCGCTGGGGTGCGGTGGCAGCAGCTTTGGGTAGTTTTTTCGATTGTTGTTGGGGCTGATTTTGAGCTTAATTTTTCATAGAGAAATAATACTTTTTGATAGCTTTCTTTTGATATAAAGTACATCAAAAATCGAGTTCGGGAGGAGGTCAAAAAGGCATAAAAAAGTTGGCAGCGCAGTGCTGTGGCGGGCAGTAACATTTTTTGAAGTTCGGGCCATATTTTTGTTCGTTTTTCATACTAGTTTTGAGCAATTTTTTTGACAGAAAAATCCTATATTTCGAGAGCTTTTCAACAGTATAAAACTCGTCGAAAACAGAGTTCGGATGAGGCGACAGGAGTCGCCTGAAGGTGGCGGTCAGGTGGTGCCAGCGGTGGCAGGTGGTTGCCGGTGACTTTCTCTCTCCCGGGGCTAATTTTGATGTATATTCTGATATATACGAGAGTTATATGATATATATTGATATATCAGATAATATCAGGGAAGCCTGATGCAATTAGGACATAAGAATCAGATATAAAAGAGGATTATTACAGTTTATCCTCTTCAGGAGACTGAAATGCCTCAGCGTTTCACTTGGATCATAAAATTGAGATACAAGCATATCGTGTTTATATATATACGAACTGCGTGGAAGATTGCATATCTGTTTTATTTATCCTGTTAATTTAATTAATTCAAAAATTCGATTTTAATTAAAATATTTTATAATAAAAAATAAAATTAAGTTTTTTTTAATTAATTAATTTTAATTAAATGATAAAACTTTAGATATTTTATTTTTTACAAAAATTATGTTTAAGATAATTTTTTTAAAACAAGAAATCTTGAAAAAACGTGAGAATTAATTTCAAATTTTGAATTACTTGAATAAAAAAATATTTAATCGAAATAAATTATTATTCAAAAAATGTGGAACCAAAAAAATAAATAAATAAATACCTTTAATCAGTACCTTAGCTAAAAAGCTGGAGGAAAAATTGTGCATTTATTAAATTTTATTTGTTACGCATTTAAATACGGAAAGATGGTTTGATAAATCAGAATTTTTAAGATCGTGTACACAGGAAGATGCTTGATTCTTTCAGATTGTGTGTTTTTTAAAATTAAAAAATTTATTTTAATTAAACAGATTTTTATAACCCTAAAAAATATTTTAAAAATCTAAGTGGAATAGGGAATTGATTCACAGATAAATTCTGCGGTCTCCATCACTAGTTTGTAGGTGATGCAATTAAACCCTGCTTGTAGGTAGTAAGGCTTTCTCTCCAACGGACAGATTAATTACGGTATCACTAGTATAAACTTTCTTTAGGGATAATTCTAGATAATTGTTAGTGTGGATCACTTCTCCATCTGAATGGTTCATTGTGAAGCGATTAATTTGGAATTAGGTGATGATTAACACTTAGCTGTATATATTAGTATCCTCTCCATCTGAGTCGCTGCTATTATATACTGAACCGAAATTATGCCAGCTATTTAATTTTACTTGGCATGGTCAATTGCCTAAATAGTAAAAATAAAAAGAATTAGCCTGTCTGGTCTTATGAAGGATAGTAGACGTCCTCCCATCGAGGCATGCTATTCTCAGGTTGTCAGGCTACAGGCGAATTAATTTTAAAATGGTAGAGAGAACTAAATTAAAATAAATTCAAAATTTTGCTCATCATAATTAACGGTTTTTTTTTTTTAATTATGTGATTCTCAGGATTAAAATGGCTTTCAACCAACTCGCTTTAATACTAAAAAAAAATTAACTAACGGGACCAAATTTTGTTGACTAGAAATGTTACTTGGATATAGCTTTAACTACTAATGGCATTCCTTTGATGCTAGAAAATGTGTTTATTTCTGAAAAAGATTTTTTCTCTGGGACAAAAGGCATAAAGAAGAAAAAGGTTCAGAAATAGGGAGACACGATTTTCAAGGTAGTTAGTGGGCCACGGACTAGTGTGAAAAAGCCGAAAGACAGATGTTTTCACTGCAACCAGACCCAGTATTGAAAAAAGTTATGTTCAATATATCTCATAAGGCAGAACAAACAGGGTAGTTTCTGTTCACTGGTTGAGAAAACATGTTTAGCGGTGTTTTCTATCGGTACTTGGTGTGTAGATACGGGTGCCACTAGTCATGTCTGCAATTCGTTACAGGGGTTTCAAGAAATCTGACAACTTAGTGATGGGGAGATTTACCTGCATATGGACAATAATACAAAGGTAACAAAGGTAGACAGCAGTGTTATCAATCGGTATCATATTTGTAATATTTAATTTTATTTTAATAAAATTAATTTTCTATTTAATGAGAATCTTTATGGTCAATGTATGTGTATCATTTTTTCAATATTATACATGGATGTTCGATATTCTATATAGTATTTAATCTGGTGTACAGAGTTCGACTTACGCACAGAAGATCAAATTTTAGGTTCTTGCAGAATATAAGTTTTATATTCACAGTTTAGATAGAAATGGACATACCATCTGTACAACTATAGCACAAAGTTTTAGTAAGTCTGTCTTGGTTACGGAGAACAGATAATAGCGTTGCCTATTGTTCCGACTTTCTGTATTAGTATATTTTGTGTGTATTGAACAGGACATTTGGGGTAATTAATTTTATACTGATTATATAAATTAATTCACACCCAAAGGTTATTATAAATAGTATTTATCATCTTAATCCTGAAATAATTATTGATTTACGTATATTTAATATTCGTTATTTTGATTTATTAGAGAGTACGATCTTATATGGGTCTATATTACCGGTGAGTTGGATGGCGGTATTATTTATATGGCGAATATTAATTATTGACGGAATTTACGTCCTGAAAGATCGGGATTGATGATACCCTGTTAAGGAAGCTTATAAGTTTTGACCGGGCAAAACCTTGCAGAAGGATTTGATTATCCGGTGGTCAAATAAGTTAAGCTAAAGAGTTTAAGAAATATCAAGATGCTGATTAAATTAAATTGTCAGTAATTAAATTTTATT
Organism: Heliamphora ciliata; assembly: GCA_032360265.1. Classification (NCBI taxonomy): domain Eukaryota; kingdom Viridiplantae; phylum Streptophyta; class Magnoliopsida; order Ericales; family Sarraceniaceae; genus Heliamphora; species Heliamphora ciliata. The sequence continues at coordinate 13,612 of JAUMHN010391776.1, forward strand.
GGCGGGTATCGAGAATCTTAACATGGGGCGAAGTGGTAAGCATTTAATAACAGGAGCTCAATGCTATATGGTCATGAGATTATGGGTCATAGTGAAATTATAGTTATTTAATAGTGTGAACTATAATTTAGTATTTTATGAAAATTGCAAAAATCGTTGCTGGTTTTCATAATTGCAGATATTGCTATGAGATTTATTTAATTTTAGAACCCGCTGATACGTGTCTGTATGCCACTGGAGGTCTTACCCACAATTACTCTCTAGGACCCTACTGTAGCCCTATAAATATACGGGTAGGCTGAACCAGTTTCATTTGATGTCTTCTAAGACTAAAGCTGTCCTAGTTCTCCCGGTAAAAGTTCTTGGAGGATTATAGCCCATACTATATCTAGAAATCGCATAAAAAAATACAGTAGTAGATTTGACAGGAGCTTCAACTCAGATTCAAATCGTAGTTGAAGATTTGACTGGTAAAAATGTATTCTTCTAAGTTAACTTCGGATGCACGAGTTTTATTTTGATCGTTCGTCATCAAAAGTTTTTATCTGGAGCCCATTTTGGCGTTTTCCCGTCCAGTTGATTTTTTTTCAGATAATCGTTTACAAAAATAAAGATCTTAGCAGTTTTGCTTCCAACACCCGTCTGCTCCACTCTTCTACTTGTAGATCCACTTGCATCTAATGGGTTTTATCTCTTCGGGTGGTTCTACATGTTTCCAGACCTGAATGGAATACATAGATTCCATCTTTGAATTCATTGCCCTTTATTAAAGATCCACATCTTTGTCTTGAAGTGTTTCATTGTAGTTACATGATTTGATATCCAGTTCTGCTGGGATCTTGTCAAAAGACTTTCCCAAGAACATATACCGATCAGGTTGATGAATAACCCTCCCACTACGACGAGGCACTACCTGTGTATGTGTACTAGTAGTAACACGCTGTGCAGAATCTAAACCATGTGCATTAGCACTCTGTTCTTAATTTGCACCTGTCCTGATAATCCTCCCACTATAACAAGGTAATGGAATATTAGTGACTTGTTTTTTCGTTCTACTGGTATTTTCTCTCAGTTCTTCTAGAGAAATGTTGCTTTTGGGCTTGTGATCCAAAATGTAATCCTCTTCTAAAAATTGCGTATTGGTGCTAACAATGACCTTTTGATCCTTAAGATTATAAAATAGACCACCTTTTGTTCCTTTAGGATACCACACAAAGAAATAGACTTCTGTCCTCGGTTCTAACTTACCCGCATTCCCTTTCAGCACATGTGCTGGATACCCCCAAATTTGAATGTCTTTCAAACTAGGCTTACGCCCGGTCTACAATTCTATCGGAGTAGAAGGTACTAACTTAAAAGGTATCATGTTCAGAATGTAAGCCGATATCTCTAACGTGAGTCCCCAAAACTAATCGGGTAAACCTGAATAACTCATCATTGACCTTACCTTCTCTATAAGAGTCCTACTTCTTCTTTCTGCCACACCATTCTGTTGCGAAGTTTGAGGTGCAATCAATTAGGATGTATTCCATTCTGATGATAAGTAGTTCTTAAACTCTCCCTAGAGGTATTTTCCATCACGGTCGAATTACAGTGATTTGATATTTTTATCCAGACGCTTCTCCGTTTTTGCTTTGAATTCTTTTAATTTCTCAAAGCATTCAGACTTACGGTGTATCAAGTAAAAGTATCCATACTTTGAGTAGTTATCAATGTAACTGACGAAGTACTCAAAGCCACCTCTTTCTAATGATAGGTATATAAAGACAATATTTCAATATTAAAACCTGATCTCTACAAAAATTGAGAGTGATATCTCCTACTATTACTACTGTTACGTTTATATTAATGCCCATATACAGGTATATTTTTCCACCACTAAGTTGTCAGATTTCTTAGAACCCCTGCAAAGAAATACAGACATAATTAGTGGCTCTCGTATCTACACACCAGGTACTGGTAGATAACACCGCTAAACATGTTTTCACAACCAGTGAATAGAAATTACCCTTGTTGTTCTGCTTACTGAGAAATACTAGACATAGTTTTTTCCAGTGTTGTGTCTAGTTAAAGTGAAAACATCTGCTTTTCGGCTTTTTCACACCAGTTCATAGCCCACTAACTACTCTGGAAACCGTGTCTCCTTATTTCTAAACTTTTTATTCTTCATGCCTTTCAGCCCTGAGAAAGGACCTTTTTCATAAATAAATACATTTTCTGGTAATGAAAGAATACCATAAGTAGTTAAAGCTATATCTATGTTATTTTTCCAGTTAATAAAATTTAGTCATGTAAGTTTGTTTCCGTTGAGTATTAAAGAGAGTGGGTTAAGAGCCATTTTAGTCTTGACAATTACATAATTAAAAAAATCATTAATTAGGATGAGCAAAACTTTGAATTCATTTTAATTTGGTTCCCTTTACCATTTTAAAATTAATTCACTAGCAGCTTGGTAACCTGAGAATAGCATACTTCGATGGAAGGATGTCTACTATCCTTCATAAGATCAGACATGCTAATTTCATTTAATGTTACTATCTAGGCAACTGACCATACTAAGTAAAATTAAATAGGTGATATAGCTTCGGTCCAGTATATAATAGCAGTGGCTCAGAAGGAGAGTATACTATTATATACAGCTAAGTATTTACTATCACCTAATCCCAAATTAATCGCTTCGTAATGAACCTTTTCAGATGGAGAAGTGATCCACATTTAGAAATGGGCGGGACTTAATTATTATGTCGATGCCAGCTGTACTACAAGACAAAAAAGTGAGATATGATAGCCGACAACATATCTTGCAACATGTACGGCCCACCTACTTTATGACGTCACCCACGTGGAGGTGGGGCCTACCGCGAGCTTGACAGCTCGCGAGGGGCAAAACAAGTAATATTATATTGTTTTGCCCCTAAAGACAGCTGTACCCTTTTAGGGCTTTTTATAACTATCTCTTCTCTATATTCTCACTTCTTCTCATCTTCTCACCTATAGTATATACGGTAAAGCCAAAAATTCACTATTTAGAGACGACAACTGTACCCTTCCAGGGCTTTTATAAATATTCCTTCACTATTCTCATTCTTCTCATTCTTCTCACCTATATTATAACAGTAAAGCCAAAACTTCTATTCAGATATACTTCTATTATAAATATGGCCAGACCTCCAAATTCTTTCAGGGTTCAAGGGAAATCACTATTCCTAACCTATCCACAGTG
>JAUMHN010391995.1:0-40419 GCA_032360265.1 Heliamphora ciliata
GTTATAAGTTTAAAATAAATTTGCTTGTGAATTAGATAAGTGATATTTTAAAGGTCATACACTTGTATTCAATTACTTTATCTAAAAAAATTTTAAATACCCAATTCACCCCCCTCTTGGGATTACACACATAATATCAGTAGCCTGTGCTTTACATACTTATACCTTATGCTTTGGCCGTTGTACCATGAATATTGTCATGCTAGTTGATGTCATGTTATAAATTGTTACACTTGAGATCGATGGTATACATTATGAGCATCTTCACTTGCATCTTGGCATATTGGAGTCCATCTGTGCAAACCGTTGTTGGCATGGGCTGTATTGAGATTATCGTTCTTGATTATAAGTCTAGGGCGTTCTTGGTTGCCATTTTTCGAAAATATTTTGGGATATATTCCCCTTGTACACCTTGGGTTTGTCCCCAATGTTACAAAATTGGTTTATACACGCTGGGTGCGTTCCCGGTGTTTGAAATGATTTATCATGGATACTGTTGGGTACTATGGGTTCGTCGCTAGCATTCTGATTTTGATAGCTTGGACTTTGGGTAATCTTGGAGAGAGCCCAGTTATGGTTATTATGGTTGGCTCGCCCCCACGCCGTTGCCATTGAGTAAAACAGATGTGGCATGAAGCTCGACGACGCATTTACTATTCGCAACGAGGCACGATGATGGCTTTGGTAATCAATTACCCGTGAAGGTTTACTCTGGTGATTCCCGGCGTGGAATCCCTATTATAATCTGGGTGCATGTTGAGTTGGGCATCTGCATTTCATACACGCATGTTTATTGACTTATCTGCTATCCTGTCATAAACTTGTCTGTCTCCTTGACTATAAACTGTACTAGGTGTTATATTGTATGTATTGCGGTAAATTTTGTGCCATGAGATTAGTTAGAAGGTTGGAATATTTTTTTTCTGGACCTTGGCTCATGACATTCGTGCCATAGGTGAGGAAGAGTTCTTGGAGGAAGTCATCTCAGAGGGCAAAGAAGAGTTTGAAGAACAAGGTGAGTTCCAAGAGCATGTGGATCCCATTGATGCATTCTGAAGAGTCTAGACCTCTGCTTCTGTTCTTATATTCAGTTCTCTCGTGCTTAGTGTAATTGTTGAAATTTCTTGGTGAAACTATAATAGTTATGTAATTTTGGACAATTCATAACTCGTTTATAATGTAATAACTATCGTATGTAAATATGAATGTATGGCTAGTATATCCCTATATTTGTATTCATGTATGTCCCAACGTGCCCGGGAGACGGGGCATCACAAATTATAAGAATACCTTTGGTAATTAAAGCTATATTCATATTCATTTTCTAGTCTACATAGTTTGATCCCGTTAGTTTGTTTTCTTTGAGTATATCCGCAAGTGAATTGAAAACCATTTTAATCTTGAGATTTACATAATTAAAAGCTATTAATTATGACGAGCAAAAGTTTAAGTTTTATTTTAAATTGGTTTCCTATACCATTTAAAAAGCATTCGCTATCAGCTTGATACCCTGTGAATAGTATACCTAGATGGGAGGACGTCTACTATCTATCGTTTGTCCAAATAGGCCAATTCTTATTAGTTTTACTATCTAGATAACAAACCGTATCAAGTAAAATTAAATAGCTGACGTATGTTCGGTCTACTAAATAATAGTAGTGACTCAGATGGAGAGAACACTATTATTTATAGCTAAGTATTAATCAACATCTAATCCCGAATCAATCGCTTCGCAATGAATCCTTTAGATGGAGAAGTGAGCCACACTAATAATTATTCAGAATTATTCCTGGAGGAGGTTCGTACTAGTATTACTGCAATTAAATCTGCTTGATAGGGAGAAAGGCCTTGCTGCAAACACATAGAATTAATTACATCACTTGCGAACTAGTGATAGAGAGCGCGGAATTTATCTGTGAATAAATTTTCTCTCCCACTTAGTTTTTAAAAATATTTTAAGAGTTATAAAAACTGTTTAATTAAAATAAATTTATTAATTTTAAAAAACCACACAATTCAAAAGATTCAGGTTTTTTTCAAATCATCTTTCTATGTTTTAATGTGTAACAAATAAAGTATTTCAAAATTATTATTTATTTAAAAAATTAATTTTTTAAAAAAAATCCAAGAATTTAATTTTATTTTCAAGTTACAAATTTTTTCAAAAATAATAATTTATTAAAATTATACTTTTTTTAATTAATTGAAAATTCAGAATTAATTTTTCAAGTTTTTTCAAGATATTCGATTTAATAAAAAATTATCTTAAACGTGTTATTTTGTAACAAAATAAAATATCTAAAAAAAATTTTGAAAAAAATTAATTTTAATTAAAGAAGACTTAATTTTATTTTTCTGTTAAAAAAATAATTAAAATTGAATTTTTTTGAATTAATTAAAATAAATAGAAAATATAAAATAGATATTTATTATCTATGCAATTTAAATAAATATAAATGCAAGAAATATCTGTCTCGATTTTATACTCAAGTAGAAACTCCATCGAGTTTTAACCTCCTATTTGAAGATTATCTGTAATTTTTCAATTCTTATAAGAATCAGTTTACAGCATCCAAGTCCTGTTTGGATTATTCGAATTGCAGTGTTATACAAATACACCACTGTCCCAAGTCTTACCTGCCAAACAGCCAGCCACCACCAACCCAAACCGATTGCCACTGCCAGCGCCCGCATACCGCTGCTTCCCTCGACTTTTGCAGCCTCCTCCGACGTTCGTTTATACCCCATTGTTTTTTGAAAAATAGGTTACGAAATATACAATTTTTCTATCAAAAAAATAGATCAAAAATAGCTCCAAAAATTGTTTTCGAAAGGCCCCGAAGGGGCTGTGCCGTCGCCGCCCAAAGCGCAGCCGCAGCCGCTACCGTTTCTCATCTATTTTGTGATTGTTTTGACTTTCGTTTTTTGCTATTTTTAGCACTGATATATAGTTACATGATGCCCTGAAGAACACCATAAAAATAGTCCCAAAAATGCCCGAAAACAGCCCCCAAAACAGCCTCTGCTGTCGCTGCACAGTGCTGCCGTCGTTGCTATTTTTCTGCAGCCTTTAGCGGCTACTTTTCTCATCTTTTTGAACTATTTTCTAGCACTGTTTTATTGCTATTTTGTGTCTAAAAAATTTCTCAAAATCAGTCCAAAAAACATAGCAAAAAACCATCGAAAAAAAGCCTCGAATCGCTGCTAGTGCCGCCGTCGCCGGCGCTATTTTTTCTACCAATTTTTGTTGGTTTTCGGACTTGTTTTATTGTGGTTTTTTAATGCCTATAATCTACAGAAAACTTACCAAAAAATTGTTTTAAAACTGTTGAAAAATCACCGTGATCCGTGGCACAAAAATTCCAAAACCATCGTCAGTGCCACCGGTTTTACCACTGCCTATTCTTTATTTTCTTGGACCTTCGAACCTGTTCTTATATATGTCGAACAATATCTAAAGAACAATATAAGATTTATATCAAAATCTATACCCCGATAAGGATCACAATCGATCTAAAAAACCTGAGCTATCACGATCAACCCTCGTGACTAAAAACCAATAATAATCATCATTCAACCATTCAATCAAGCATGAATAAAATAATGATCATAAAATTGGGATTAGAACGCCAGCAAAACAAAGTTAGTACAGTTCTAAAACGATTCGATCCCCTGAATAAACCATATTCATAAATCAAAATGGCTTTGATACCAATTGTTGGAGGCAAACTGCCAAGATCATTGATTTGAATATGATTTTTTTGATAAAAAAATACTGGACGGGCAATCACCAAAATAGGCTCTAGTTTAATACTTTTTGATGTCAAACGATCAAAATAAAATCCATACTCCCAAAGTTAGATTCAGGATTATACCTTTCAAAATCTAGTAGAATGATTTCGGTTACTACAACAATCGCGAATATGAATCCTTCGAAATTGAATCCCCGATCAAGCATTCTACTGTATTTTTGGATGTGAGTTATGAACGTAGAGTGGATTACGATCTATCGTGATCTTGAACCTACTAATCTCGCGACCTAGGATTTACGTAGAAACCCTATTTCTATAATATGTGGAATGTAGGCTAGAGTTTGCATAACCGCATATATATAGGGCTACTGCAGGAAACTGCGGAGTAAATATAATTTTGGCTTCTAATGTAATTATGAAAACCCACCTGCCCCTAAAACAATTTCATAAAAACTTAAATTACAATTCGTACTACTAAAGATTCGTAATTGTACTCCTAACCACATTCTCAAAATCGATTATTCGAGCTTCTGTTATTAAATGCTTAACTCATCTCCCCACGTTAAGATTTTCGTACCCGTCAATTAAATTTAATTACTAACAATTTAATTTAATCAATTTCTTAAAATTCTTTAAGCTCTTCTACTTAACTTATTTGACAACCGGATAATTAAATCCACCTACAGGGTTTGATCCGGTCAAAATTTATAAGCTTTCTTAAGGGGGTATCGTCAATCCCAAACAATTAGAACATGGATTCGGTCAATAATTAATATTCGCCACATATTTAATGCCGCTATCCAACTCACTGGGAATATTGACTCGTAAAAAATTGCACCCTCTAATAAATCAAAACAGCAAATACAAAATATATGCGAATAATAATTATTTTGGGATTAAGAATATAAGCACTCATAATAAACTTAGAGTGTGAATTAATTTATATAATTAGTATAAAATTAATTACCCCAATGTGATCCTGTTCAATACAGAAAGTATACTAGGACAGGGTCAAAATAATGGACGACACTATTATCTATTCTCTGTTACCAAGAAAGACATACTAAAACTCTATACTACAGTCGTACCGACGGTTTGTCCAATTCCATCAAAACTGTAAACCGTAAACTTATGTTTTGTAAGAATCTATCATCTTGTCTTATGTGTGCAAGCTGTACTCTACACACCAAATTAAATATTGTACAAAATAAAAGACAACCATGCATAGCATTAAATAAATGATATCGCATACATTGGTCATTAAAATTCTCATAAAATAGAAAACATTTTTATTAAAGAACAAAATAAAATACTAAAACCAACTAAATCCATGATTTTTTAGTATACAACCCTAACGTAAAAACCATTGCTGCGACTTTTATTTTTCACCACCGTGAGCTTTGTTTGAGTTGTTCTTCGCAGTAATCCTATTTTTGTCAAGGCTGCTTCTTTTGTGACTATTTTAGTCACCGCTACAACATTTGTTGCTACGGCCGTGAGTTTGTTACATACCCAGTAGCTTAAATATAATGTTTAAGTCTTTTTTTCTTATTCTGTATAGCCTGTTTATAGCATGTTAACGGCGTAAACTTTGTTTCATGAGCCTTAGATCTCTATTTATTCGTTTTATAGCTTACTCGCTTGTTTTTTGCTTTGTTCAAACGATACGTATGGCATATCTAGAAATAACAACCACGCTGTATGACACTAGGAATCATAGTTAGGATTTTGTTTCATTGCTTATTTTTGTTTGAACTCTCTTTAACCTCCCGCTCTGTATACGTTACCTTTTAAAAGTTTACAACAAGAATCAATATTGATAAAGTAGAGGTTAACTTTACGGTTGGACAAAAAGGGTGCCTAACACCTTCTATTTTTGTACCTTAGCCCTCGAACCATCTTATTCTCTAGTTATATTTTTTATTAAAAAAAAAAAAGAGAACTGCAGCTTTCTTTTTATTTTTCTTGGTTTTTCTCAAAAATCAAGTGGCGACTCTATTTTTCTAAAAAAGATGCTCAAATATCTTGGACTTTTGTTTTAAAAAAAAAAGAGCATTTTTCTAAAAACGATAGATATCTAGTGCATCCCTCTTCACCAAAGAAAAACATCTGCAGCTTTTTCTGGCGACTCCGTTGGGGACTAGTTTTCCAAAGGAAAAATCATAAGGGGGCTTAACTTGAAATGTCAATGGTTCTTGTTGTAAACTTTTTATCAGTATTTGCATTTGCATTTACATATTTGTGTACTTGGTTCTAAACCTCTGCTTTGCCTATCTGATACCCCGGTAAGTTTATTGTCTCAGGGCTATATCGGAGAAGCTAACAAGCGTTCTGGCCACATGCTTCCATAGATGTGGTAAAAAGAGTTATTACATACCGTTTGATCATGTCTTACACCATTCCTGGTATTGCGAGCTATATTCATGACTCTATTCAGAAGGTACACTGAGTGAAGATCTACCAGCCTTTTCATGTGCATATAGTTTTTTAGAACCCCTTCTTTTAAGATCAATAAATCTCCTAAGGTTATGTGATTTTCATTTTATGGATTCTTTTATTTGTATAGTTAGCACCTCGATTAGGATTAGTTTGCATCCTCCCAAACCATCATTGACAGCGAGTTGTTTTGAGTTTAGGCCCGGCTAACGAGTCTTCCGATTTACGTGAGCCCTTTCAGAGACCTGGGATAATAGCACTGAGAAGAGAAGAACCTATACGCACTTGGCTGATATGATGAGGGCAATTCTAGAACTGCCTATGACTGATATGATGAGGGAAATTCTAGAATTGCAATGGACTGTTGAAGGAGTTAGTACCACTATATCGAATTAGGTTAGGATCTAAACTAAGTGTCAGGCTCAGATCCAAGCTTTACAGACTCGGGTTGCATACCCTAATGTGGTTGTTCCAAATGACCTCGAGGATGGTGTGCGAGATAACATTTGGGACGATAATGTGGGACCCGAGGGAACCCAATCAGCAGTTGTACAATCCGTCCGGCCGAAAATCCTAAAAATCTTAGCCACTAAGGAGTCCATTTTGTCTGATAAGGTCGACAAGTTGGAAAAGATTTTGAGGAAAGCCCGAGGAATTAAGGACTATATGCTAGATGTTGAAGGACTCTATTTATTCCCTAATGCTAAGTTACTTGAGAAGTTTGAAATGACCGATATGGAGAAATTTGACGGAACTGGCGACCCGAGGATCCATCTAAGAATGTACGTGGGGACTGTATCGCCAATGGGTATTAGTGATTAGTTGAAAGCCTGGCTATTTCAGCGATCTTTGTTAGAAGCTGCTCAGAAATGGTTTCTGTCTTTAGACGCTGCAAAGATAAGAATGTGGGAGGACATTCTTACTGCATTTGTTAATCTGTACAACTACAACATCTAACTTAATGTCACCACTCGGGAACTCAAGACCCCCTGGCAGGAGGCTAAAGAATATTTTGTTGAGTTTTTTACCCGATGGAAGGCTAAGGCAGCCAAGATGACAAATCGGCCCCCTGAGAAGGAACAAGTGAGAATGGTAGTGAAGAACATACAGTCGTAGTTTCGTAAGTATCTGATCACACATTCATTGATGACATTTGAACAGGTTTTCAATGCTGGGATACAAATAGAAGATGCACTACAGTTTTGGGATATTAAGAAGGGAGAGCCGAGTTAAAGAACGGTTCAGAAGTCATATGCCAATAATCAGAGTAATGCCGCACCAATGCCATGAGCCAAAGCTGTGAAGTGAACTTACTAAATCGCAACCTGAATCAAGCTAGCTCATTTGTCCAGCAAGCTACCCAAAATCAACCCTGAAACCAAAAGAGAACCTTCACCAAACTCACTGTACCCTTAACATCCATCTTGAGCCGTCTGATTGAAAGGGATCTCCTAAAGTCTTTGGAGCCGACCCCGCCTCCAAACCCTTTACCACCCAAATATAATCTCACTATGTACTGCGCCTTCCACCAAGGGCATGGTCACTTAATCAACAATTGCATTAGCCTCTGGCATGAGATTCAAGACTTGATAAACAACAAGGTGATTCCTCCACCGACTGCCACTCAGAAACCAAATGTTACCACCAACCCTCTATTGAACCATGTAAACCAGCAAAATGTGAACGCCGTTGAAAGAGAGTCGAAAAGATTTAATCCCATGAAATTTATAGTCTCCGCAACAGAAGCAAAGCCAATTACAATTCTGCCATTCCGTCCGGAGGTACTGTTGCTCGACGACCTTATTCAAGATTTGATAGACGATTGTTTGGATAATTTTTTTAATTTTTATCGTCCATGAGTAGGAAGTTCTGTCAAGGTCGTATACTAAAAATTATGAATTTTTTTGGTTATAGTATTTAATTTTATTTTTTATAAAATTATTTTTTTATTTTATGAGAATCTTAATTAGCAATGAATGTAATATTATTTCTTTAATATTATGCATAATTGTCCATTATATTGTGCAGTATTTAATCTAGTGTATAGAGTACAACTTGCACACAGAAAATCAGATTATAGGTTCTTACAAAATATAAATTTTTATTCACAGTTGAGATAGAATTAGACAAACCATCGATAAAATTATAGCACAGAGTTTTAGTAGGCCTGTCTTAGTTACGGGGAACAGATAATAGCGTCGTCTATTATTCTGATTCTCTGTCCTAGTACACTTTGTGTGTATTGAACAGGACCACATTAGGGTAATTAACTTTATACTAATTATATAATTTAATTCACACTATAAGATTATTATGAGTGCTTATGCTCTTAATCTCAAAATAATTATTATTTGTGTATATTAAATATTCGTTATTTTGATTCATTAGAGGGTGCGATATTTTATGAGGTCAATATTCCTGGTGAGTTGGATAGCGATATTAATTATATGATGAATATTAATAATTGACTGAATCCACGTCCCGATTGTTCGTGATTGACGATACCCCCTTAAGAAAGCTTATAAGTTTTGACTAGACCAAACCCTCCAGGTGGATTTAATTATCTGACTGACAAATAAGTTAAGCGGAAGGGCTAAAAAAATTTTAAGAAGCCGATTAAATTAAATTGTTAGTAATTAAATTTAATTAGCGGGTATCGAGAATCTTAACGTGGGGAGATGAGTTAAGTATTTAATAACAAGAGCTCGAATAATTGGTTTTGAGAATATAATTGGGAGTGCAATTATGATTCTTTACTAGTATGAATTATAATTTATGTTTTTATAAAATTACCTCAGGGACAGGCAGGTTGTCATAATTACATTAAAAGCCCAATTCATATTTACTCTACAGGTCTTTGCTGTCACCCTATATATATGCGGTTATACAAAACATAAATCATAAGTGGTCTTTCAAGACTAAGGTTTGCACGTATTCTCTATTGTGATTAGTTTAGCAGGTTTAAGTTCACGAAAGATTATATCCCACTCTGCGTTCGTGACTCGCATCAAAAAATAAAGTAGAAGGCTTGATCGGAGCTTCAACTCGAAGGATTCACATTGTGATTGTTGTAGTAACTAAAATCAATCTATCAGATTTTGAAAGGTATAATCTCGAATCTAACTTTGGGAGTACAGGTTTATTTTGATCGCTCGACATCAAAAAGTTTTAGTATGGAGCTATTTCGGCAATTGCCCGTCCAGTAATTTTTTATCAAAAAATAGTATTCAAATTAATAATCTTGGCAGTTTGCCTCCTACAATTGGTATTAGATCTGTTTTGATTATATTTACGGTTAATCGAGGGGTCAAGTAGATTTAGAACTATGCTAACTTTATTTTGTAGGCATTCTAATCTCGATTTTATGATCGTCATTATTTTCATATTTGATTGAATGTGTGGATGATGATTATTTTTTTAATTATGAGGGTTGATCGTGATAGTTTAAACTTTTTCAGTTCGAATGTGAGTTTTCAGAACATAGGTTTTCAATGTAAAAGTTTTTAATGTTGTTTTTAGATGTTTTAGAATATTTAAGAATATGTTCGAATGTCCAAGAACACAAACAACAGAGAGCAGTACAATTGGTGGTTTTGGCGGTGGTTTCGAGTGTTTCGGACCACGGATCAGGATAGTTTTTGCACGGTTTTGAAATAGGTATTTTCGATAAGTTTTCTACAAATTTTGTGTATTAAAAATAGCAGGAAAATAGGTTCAAAAATGCAGCAAAAAGGAGCGACAAAATAGCCCACTAGTCATGGCTTTGGCAGGCGGCTCGGGGGCCGTTTTTAGCTCAGTTTTGCGACTTTTTTAGGACCAGCTTTGTGTAGTTTTTTATATACAAAATAGCAGTAAAATAGACTGAAAAAGTAGTCAAAAAATATAACACAAACCTGGACAAAAACAAGTCATAACATGCAGCAATAAGGGTGGCGGACAGTAGGCTGTCTAGGCCATTCAGGGATAGATTTTGAGGTTTTTTGGGGCTATTTTTGAGGCATTTTTAGGGTATTATATTGCTGAATACCAGTGCTAAAAACCGTACAAAATGGGAGCCGAATTAAGCACAGAAAAAAGGCAAAACAAGTGGCACAAGTCGAGGCAGCACAGGTGGGTGGTGGCAGCTTCTTCGAAGGTTTTTTATAGTTATTTTTGGGCTGTTTTCGAACCAGGAGTTTTTATAGAAAAATAGTATCATTAACATTACGAGTCAAGTTAAGACTTGGAACAAAGAGATTTTCGGTAATATTTTTAAAAACAAGAAAAGATTGCTTGCTAGAATTGAAGGTATTCAAAAAGTTTAAAGCCTACACTGTTAGGGTTAGTATACTGAAAATTATATTTTTAGTATTTAATTTTATTTTAATAAAATTAATTTTTTATTTTATGAGAATCTTTATGAGCAATATATGTGTATCATTTTTTCAATGTTATGTATGAATATCTGATATTCTGTATAGTATTTAATCTAGTATGTAGAGTACGGCTTACACACAGAAGAACAGATTTTAAGTTCTTGTAGAATATAAGTTTTATGTTCAAAGTTTAGATGAAAATAGATAAATCATCGGTACGACCGTAGCATAGAGTTTTAGTAAGCCTGTCTTGGTTATGGGGAATAGATAATAGCGTCATCTATTGTTCTAACTCACTGTGCTAATACACTTTGTGTGTATTAAACGGAATATTAGGGATAATTAATTTTATACTGACTATATAAATTAATTCACACCCTAAGATTATTATGAATAGTACTTATCCTCTTAATCCTGAAATAATTATTAATTTGTATATATTTAATATTCGTTATTTTGATTCATTAAAGGGTGCAATCTTATATAGGTTTATATTCTCGGTGAGTTGAATAGCGGTATTATTTATATGAAAAATATTAATTATTAATGGAATCCACATCTCAAAAGATTGGGATTGACAATACCCCCTTAAAGAAGCTTATAAGTTTTGACCGGACCAAACCCTACAGGTGGATTTGATTATCCGACGGTCAAAGAAGTTAAGAAGAAGGGGTTAAGGAATATTAAGATGCTGATTGAATTAAATTGTCAGTAATTAAATTTAATTGGCAGCTATCGTGAATTTTAACGTGGGGAGAAATTGTAAACGTTTAATAATAGGAACTCAATACTATATGGTCTTCAGATTATGGGTCAAAGTACAATTATAGTTTTTTAGTGGTGTGAACTGTAATTTAGTATTTTATGAAAATTATAGAAATCGATGCTAGTTTTCCCTAATTGCTGATACCGCTATGAGGTTTCCTTAGTTGCGAAAATCGCTGATACGTGTCTGTGTTTCACTGAAAGTCTTACTCATAATTACTCCTTAGGTCCCTGCTATAGCCCTATAAATATACGGGTAGGCTGAACCAATTTCATAATTTTTCTTCTAAAACTAAAGCTGTCCTGATTCTGTCAATATGAGTTATCAGAGGATTATAGCTCACACTGTATCTGAAAATCGCATAAGAGAATACAGTAGAAGATCTGACAGGACCTTCAACTTGGATTCAAATCATAAGTGAAGATTCGCCCGTAAAAAATGCATTCTTCTAAATTAACTTCAGATGGACGGATTTTATTTTAATCATTCGTCATCAAAAGTTTTATCTGGAGTTAGAAGGATCGGGGATCCAAACAGGGTACCTAAATTGCCGGGGAATTCTCAAGTTGGAAATGTACTTCAATGGGCCAATCCTCGGTTGGTGATCCAGGCAAGGCTTACAATGTAGGCGTCAAAAGGCTTGGATCTTGATATTTCGGCAGGGCTTCGGCGTCGGGGCTCAGAATTGTTCAGCGACTCTGTAGAGCTTCACTCTTAAAATCTCTCACTCAAATTATGTCCTTAAAAATGTACCAAAGGTATAGTATTTATAGAGTTCTTCAGCCAATGAGATGTTGTCACATTTTTTGGGACTCGTAAGACCATTTCGAGTTGGCGGTGGCCACAATGCACGTTGGAGGTCGCCATGTTTTTGAAATGTTTCACAAAGTTCTATGGCGGTCGCCATGATGCAAGCTGGCGGTCACCATAATAAAAGGTGGCGGTTGGCATATTTGGCTAGGGTTTTTAAGAGGTTCTACTGGTGGTCGTCATAATGAACATGGTAGTTGCCTTACTTGGGCAGTAAGTTTTGATGGTTCGACAAAATTTCATTGGTTTGAAGATTTCGGGTTCAAATACCGAGCTTTGATCACTTCCTGAGGATAGTACTAAGACACCATTCCACCTGTTTTCATTATCGAATTTACCTAAGATTAGGCGGGCTTAAATTGGGGTGTCTACAGTTGCCCCTCTTTAATAAAACTTGCATAGCAATGCATGAAGCAAGTTATATCAAAGACCTAGAGACGACAACCATTTGACCGAGTTGTCGATCTTAGGCCACAAGCATACAAGCATGCGTATGATGTTAGTCGAACCTGAATTTGCATCGAGCTGCCTACGTACCACTTTGCTAGGGATCAGACCAAAAAGTAGTTCATGGGGCAAAATACAAGGATGCAAGATTAGAAATATGATGCATGACAAGTATAGAGTCAGTTTAGGGTCATAAGGAGGACCAATGAGTCAGTTTAAGGTCAAGAGTAGGACCGACGAGTCAGTTTAGAATCATGAGGAGGTCCGACGAGTCAGATTAGGGTCAAGAGGAGGACCGATGAGTCACTTAAGGGTCTTGAGGAGGACCGACGAGTCAATTTAGGGTCGTGAGGAGGACCGACGAGTTAGTTTAAGGTCTTGAGGAGGATCGATGAGTCGGTTTAGGGTCGTGACGAGGACCGAGGAGTCAGTTTATGGTCATGAGGAGGACCGACGAATCAGTTTAGGATCGTGAGGAGGACCGACGAGTTAGTTTAGGGTAATGAAGAGGATCGACGAGTTAGACATCAAATTAATAGGTCGAGTTAAGACCTAAAAATTTGAGATGAGGTGTGGGATAGAGAATAATTAAAAATTAAACTTATCGGGAATAATAACTGCGAATTAATAGGTCGTGTTTAAGACCTCAAATTTCGAAACGGGACGCGAGTTAAAAGCCAAGTTGTGGCTTAAAACTAAAGTTATCGGAGGGAGAAAGCACCTTAAAAAGATAAGAGTTAAAAAACTCACCAAATTATGTTTGGAATTATACACAAGATTTTTTTTAAAAAATATATTTTGAGAAACACCCGAGATTATTTTTAGAAAAATTTTATAACAATTGTCTTTGCTAAAACTTATGAAGTTAAAACACACAAAAAGACACTAATAATAACAAAAACCCCAAATAGTCCCCCTCAAACCCCCAAATCAACATAATGGCAAACTGATCTAACGTGACCTTTGGCAACCTCGCAGTCACCAAGCCCAAACCCCTCTGACATGGCGGCCACCGGGTAAAAACCCCTACAACATGACGGTCGCCATGTGTCCCTTCGCCAACATAGCGGTCGCCACAATGGAAGGTGGCGACCGCCAGTTCTGTACGCGCATAAGGCCGCCCAGGCACGCGGTTTTGGTTCATTCTCTCATATCTCCTTCTCTCTAACTCTCTACGCTCTCGAATCTCCCCTCAACTTTTCCCTTTTGCTCCTTGTTCGTTCTTCAACTTTCATGTTCTTTTTCCTTGCTTTTACGAGTACTCCTCTTGACACACGATGTTCACACTATTACTTGTGATTCCATTTCTCTTCATGGCAGGTCAGGGCCAGGGAGACAATGATTTAGGGGTGCGCCAGGGCCCCTCCACTACAGGGAGTTCTTCCACTGCGACTCTCAGAGGTACGGCCTCCAGTCTTCCCGCTGATGGAGTCACATCCAGGTAGCCCACTGCTGCGATGGATGCTCTTGTTCTTGAGGCGGAGCGTGCCTCTCATCGGGCTGCTGAGGAGGCACGGGCAGCTGCGAAGGCTCAGGTGGCTACTGATGCTGCTGTTGCTGAGGCCGCTGTGGCCGATTTCTTTAATCCTAATGCTGGAGAAGGTCATCCGGTACCCTTTGACCGACATACGTACGCTCCACTATCCCATTACGTGGTCCCACGTGGGATGAGACGCTACGAGCTTCCAACCGTTGCTGTTGCGGCCGACGTTCTTCTGTGGGAGCCTGACCACCACATTTCTCGCTGTCAACCTTTGGTATGTACCCTATCCTTGCCGTTTTAATTACCAAAGCATGATATATCAAACGTAGACGCATGCCTAGGATTTTTCCTATGTGATGATGATGTGATTCAATTATGATGATGAATGCTGATTTATTTTGGTGTGTTTGATGAATGATTTTGATGATGTGAATGGTGATTGGGATTTGAACTTAACTTTAGGTACCTATGCAATGGAGATTAAAACAGTAGAGACACTTAAGATTTTGAACAAACAATGAAAAGAAAAGGCAATTATTTTAGTAAAAAAATACAAAATAAAGGGTTTGAATTTTTTCATTTTTATTTTTAGGAAAAGCACAAA
This sequence comes from Heliamphora ciliata, assembly GCA_032360265.1. Taxonomy (NCBI): domain Eukaryota; kingdom Viridiplantae; phylum Streptophyta; class Magnoliopsida; order Ericales; family Sarraceniaceae; genus Heliamphora; species Heliamphora ciliata. The sequence goes on from JAUMHN010391995.1 coordinate 14,654, forward strand.
ACTAGGGACGAATTTTTGTTTTTGTTTTTGTTTTTGTTTTTGGGGCATTAAAACTAGAGGAATAACTTTTATCAAAAATCTTAAAAAAAATTAAAGGTAATTTTGTCAAAAATTTCTAAAAAATTAATGCAAAATTTCACAAACTCTAGAGATTTAAGGGGCATTTTAAAAAGAAAACCAAGGAAATATTTCAAAAGTCCTAGACAATTTAGGAAAAATGATCTAGAAATTTTTTGAAAATTTTGAAAATTTGTGCAAAAATCTTAGAAAAATCAAAGAAAATTATTCAAAAATTTTAGAGAATTGGGGAAATTTTTTTTTTTTAGAAAATCAAGCAAAATTCTAGACATTTGAGGAAAATTTTTAGAAAATTGAGGAAGATTTTTAGAAATGTTTAGAAATTTCTAGAAACTTTTAGAAAATTCTAGAAAATTAAGAAAAATTTTGAAAAATTCTAGAAAAATCCTAAAAATTTTTAGAAAATCTTAAAACATTTTAAAAAATCCTAAAAAATTTTAGAACATCTTAGAAATTAAATTTTATAAATTTTTAGAAAATCTTAGATAATTAAGGAAAAAGTTTTGGGATATTTTAGAAATTTTTAGAAAATCCTAAAAAATTAAGGAAAATTTTGAAAAATTCTAGAAAATATTTTTAGAAAATCCCAGAAAATTAAGGCAAATTTTTAAAAAATTCTAAAAATTCTTTTAAAAAAATCTTAGAAAATTAAGGCGAAAATGTTTTTTAAAAAAAATTAGAAACTTAGGGCAAAAGGGGCAAAACACAAATATCTAAAGAAAAATTCTTTTGTTTCCTTTTTTTTTGAAGAGATTTGCCCGGTGTACCAGAGCTTAGGGTTCCTCTTTTTTTACTAGGTCATGCAAAAACTAAAGGATCGTTACTTACACACGAACTTAAGATAGGAGAGATTTGCCGAGTTTACTAGGGCTTGGGGTGCCTAGTTTTTTAGGGCTTGAAAGAATCGAAGGGTCGTCACTTATACACGAACCTACGTTTTGCTTTCAGATATCTTTCTGCACTTTGCTTGCTCGATAAGTTCTTTATATGTTCTCTGCCTATTTTCTTCTTTTTAGATTGGTCATTATGTCAGAGGTTTCGGAAGTTCAACCTCCGAAGAGGTATTAGAGTGGTATGATGTCCTCCCTGCTCCTAGCCGGGGCATTATTGATGCCTCCGGCTTTGCTCGATTCATACCCCTATTGGGTAGGATGAGCAATGATCGGGTCTGGCTGATGACCCTGGAAGAGCGGTGGTGGGATACCACCAATACCTTCCACTTTACTACCTTCGAGATTACTCTGACACCTTTAGATTTTGCACTTATCACTGGCATCCGGGTCAAAGGAGCCCATATCCCATTAGACCTGACCATTGCTGGTTTTATCGACGCACTAATGTACTTCCTTGGAGCTATTCCCGCTCAGATGAATCGCGACAGAGTCCGATATACCCGCTTCTTTGAGCGGTTCAAACATTTTCAGTGTACTGAGCCTCGCCACTTCGAGTGGGTCGCTCGGGGTTTTCTTATGTATATGTTCAGTACCTCTTTGTTTTCGAACAAGGAGAATACTGTACATTTTCACTTTCTGGGTGCCTTCGCTCGTCTGGACTGGGTCTCCTCATACGACTGGGGAGGAGCTGCCCTCGCCACCCTCTACGGCTTCATGAGGACTCTCACTCGGTTCCCCCATGAGCTCAGCATCGGGGGATACTAGAGGGTCTGGGAGGTATGATTTATCTTCTGCACTTTCTCCATTCATTTCTGTTATCTGTTATTACCTACTTGCTGACATTTTCTTCTTTGCAGTTGTAGACCTACGAGTTTCTCGGGCTTCACGTCCCGGCGAACTCCTCAGTGGACCCTCTGGTTATTCATCGTGCAGCCCAGTGGTCCCGAGGGCTGAACGGAAACAAGGCCAGGATAAAGGACATCGACCAATTTCGGGTCTCGCTGGACCAGCTAACTCCCGACCAGGTACCTTTATTTCCTACTTACTGCACTGTACATTACTCTCTGCATTATACTGCTCACTGCACTGCACTACACTGTACTGTACTGCTTCTTTTTTTATGCCATGCACACTGATTACTGTATACTGTTTATCATACTATGTGGCTTATTGTTCTTCGCATTGTACTGTATTTTAAACAGTTGTAGGTCCATTGGGATGTCTGAGGGGCTTGGAGGATTGGGCTGGCGCAGATCTGATGCGTAGCCGAGATGTCGCTGCGAGGCGTATTCTACTGGAGGGACCGTTTGGTAGGGAGTATTATCTTGGAGAGCGAGTGGTCTTCCAGTCGCTCGACCTTGATCACTTCTGGATACCAGTGGTTCCTCCAGCTTATATGCACCGGATCGATCATCTTAGTCGAGTCGATCTACTACTGGAGTTGGTGGGAACCATGTTGCAGAGCTGTTGGTGGCAGAGGGGGATTACACTGCCTGGGCCCAGGCACACCTGTTGGGACCTCTAGGACCCGGCCCGACTGCCCCTGGTGGCAAGAGGAGAGGACAAGCACCAGAGGCTGCTAATGTTGGTGCTGCTGGTGCTGTTGCTGGTGCTGCTGGAGCTATTGTCCCTGGAGATGGTGCTGCCAGAGGAGTGATAGGTCTGGAGATTCCTTGGGAGATTCAGAATGTGGCTTATGGCTTCCCCTTCTCCCTTCCTATTCCAGTCCTGCCAGTTTCTAAATTCAGAGTAGAGATTGGCCAGGTATTTCCTTATCCTTACTCTCTTTCATTTTCTGCTTTATTTGTCTGACTGTAGTTTAATCAGACATGGGTGGACCATCTGCTGCTGATATTTACGGGTCAGAGGGCATTAATCCGTCAACTTGATGCCACCGTACGAGCAGCCGGCATTGCTTTTACTCTTGCAGCCATAGTACGTATCTTTATGACTCCTTCCAACCTTTTTGTTTCTTTTCATGTACTCTGTTCTAATCCTTGTTTTCTTCTGACAGCCTCTGGTACCAACTGCCGGCATAGTACCACCGCTGGCTACTGCTCCTTCTCCTGCTCCAGCCCCAGCCCGAGGTCATGGTTCTCGTGCTGCCTCCTCTTCGCAGAGTCGCTCTAGGGCAGTGTCTTCTTCTTCCGGTAGCGATGGCGATGATGACATTGAGCGACTTTTTGAGGACGTCAGCTCGGACGAGACTGGTCTTTCCTCCCACCGGGTCCACCCCAGGCATCAATGAGAGAGAGCTTTCTCCCTCCCCAGTTTCATTTGTTTTCTGATACATTTATTTTGATGGGCCTGCATGCCCCAGTTTAATATATTTACATACATTTCCCTGATTTTATAGTTTATTGGGCCTGGGTGCCCCAGTCTTTATATTTTATCACTTTCTAATATATTATGGGCTTTCGCGCTATTTATTACCTTATATCCATTGCTTATATGGTTCTCTCTTACTTTACTGCTCAAACTATCATGGATGCATAGTTCAGATGCCAAAACTAATACAGATCACACAAACTTCAAACTGACCCACACCCGCCATGTTCAAACATAGCGATCGCCATAATACAACATGGCGGTCGCTACTTTTCAAAAATGTTCACCTGGCAGTCGCCCGTTTCAACATGGCGGTCATCTAGTCAAAGGAATGATGTCACTGTACAATGCTTTTTAGAGTTGGCGGTCGCCAGTTCCAAGACGGCAGTCCCCACGTTGAATGTACCCTTTTGCCAAAATTTTGATTTCCTGCCCTTTTCTGCCTTATAAATACAGCCCTGGAGACCCCATTTTCTATTACTCCGACTCAAATGGCTTCTACCCTTTCTGAATGGGTCGAGGCATTTTCCCATATCGAGCGTTTGAACTTTACCTCTTTCGGTATGAACTCTTTATTTCCTCTTATGATTGTGAAGACTGATGGACCTTTGTTGGAAGCAGCTACCCGGCTATAGGATCCTCAATCCCGTGTCTTTCAGTTCGGTCTTGAAGAGTTATGCCTCACTGTGGAGGAGTTTGCTGCTATCCTGGACTTAGCTCCGCGGAGTCTTGTCGTTGTTCCTACTTTCTCCTTTTCTGCTTGGCAACAGGTGATGCAACGCTGTGGTCTGTCTAAGATGAAGGCTTCTTTTCTGACATTGGGTGACTGCCTTGACATTCCCTGGATCATTGACAGATTCCGTCTTACCGGTAACCTTAGCGACCTTGTCTTTTAGCTGCGACATCATTATGCTCTTTTCTTCTGTCTTCTTGCTCAGTATCTTCTCATTCCTTCTGGCGGGCGAGCTAGCTGTGCCTTGGTTGACATTGCTAGTCAGATGTGAATGGGGAAGGACATTGTGCCACTTGTCTTAGCGGAGACACTGCTGGGCCTAGATGTTGTTCATTGCGGTGAAACCACTACTTTTGCTCGTAGTCCTTTGCTTCTTCAGGTGAGCCCAAGACCTCTCTCTTTATCAAAGCTTTTTGCCAGGACTTTCCCTTCCTAACTTTTACTACAGATCTGGCTGATGGAGAAAGTGAATCTTGTACAGAAGCCACCTACTTATAGACACAATGCTGCAGCTTTTCTCTATCGCCCCTATTATCAGATATGTGACACTAAAGCAACCTGGCGGCAGTACCTTAATTTCTTCTCTGACTGGTCTAGATATTACTTGGCAGTGCCTCTGGTGGCGAATCTCTGCCATGACCTTGGCCGCCATGGATCACCCTGGTGTTTTGCTCGTTGGTCTACGTCAGATTACTTTCTATTGTCCCCATAGGATCATGTGGCAGTTCGGCCGCAGTCAGATCATCCCTCACAACATCCGAGGCCATTTATCTTCATCTGTACTACGGGCTCTATTTTTGGGATTGTATCAGGAGGCCTGGCCATCCCGCTCATTGATGGAGATGCAAGAGCTGCAATGTCCCGAGATTTCTGCTGAGTACAAGATATGGGTAACACAAGACAGGGAGAAGAAGGTTAAAGAAAAGGAGAAACAGGCAGCAAAAAGGAGAAAGATTTGAGTCCTCCTGCTTTGTTTTAAGAAATTTCATAGCTTTCATCTTTATTCTGTAGAGTTTGGGACTTGCGTGTCCTTCCTTTTATTTTTCAAAAACTTTGTAACTCTAATTAAAGTAATGGAAAAACTTCCACTTTATGTTTAAGATGGTCCAAATTTATCCAAAACATTCAAGATTTCAAAGACTATTTTGCATTGGCCTTACTTGGATTCCAAGATGGTTAAAAACGAAGAATGTGGCCGGACTTCTTAAAAGAAGCTGCCTACGTATCCTAAAAAAAAGATGGAATCAGGCTATAACGTAGTTCGGGCTTTGTTTTCACTCGGGTATTGACATTCTTCTTTTGTAGTGCTTTAACTTTTGCCAAGGTCACCTTTCAGGTTTTCGGCCTTGCGGGCTGCTCTAACTTTGGCCTGAGTTGCCTTTTCAATTTTCAACTCAGCGAGCTTTTTATTTTATCTTTATTTTTACCTCAAGGATAGTACTTTTGAGTTGCTTGAGGTTAACTGGAGTGGAGAACACATTGCCATCCAAATCCATAATAATGACTGCACTGCCGGTCATGATGGTTTTGATGAGAAATGGTCCTGACCAGTTTGGCTTGAACTTGCCTCTCAGGTCAAAGATAGGAGCTCTAATTTCCTTAAGAACCAAATCTCATTCTCTGAGATCCTGGGTCTTGACCTTTTTATTGAATGCTCGAGCTATCCTCCTTTGGTATCCTTGCACGTGAAATAGAGCCTTTAGCCTTCTTTCATCAAACAAAAGCAACTCTTCCATCTGATACCTTTTCCATTCTACTTCCGATATGCTGGCTTCAGCCACCACTCTTAGCGAAGGGATTTCCACCTCAATAGGCAGTACAGCTTCCATCCCGTATACTAAAGAGTATGGTGTAGTTTCGGTTGAAGTTCTGATCGACGTTCGGTATCCCTAAAGTGCAAATAGTAGATGTTATGGCCAATCTTTGTGTGAGTTGATTGTCTTTTGTAGAATTTTCTTGATGTTCTTGTTTACTGCCGCAACTACTCCGTTGGTTTGCGGCCAATATGGTGAAGATTTTTGAGCCACTATTCGGTATTCTTCAAAAAGATCCAGGACCTCCCATTGGAAATGTGAACCGTTGTCTGAGATAACCTCATGTGGGACTCCGTACTGACAGATGATGTTCTTCTTGATAAACTTAGCAACATGGGAGGCTTTCAATACAAAGTAGGAGGCTGCTTCCACCCACTTAGTGAAATAATTAATGGCCACTAAAATAAACTCATGTCCATTGGATGCCTTCGGTGTTACTCTGCCAATCACATCAATGCCCCATACTGAGAATGGCCATGGCGACGTCAGGTTGTACAGCTGGGACGGGGGATCGTGCATGAGGTTTGCGTGAATCTGACACTTATTACACCTCCGCATGAACTGTATATTGTCTGTCTCCATTGTCATCCAAAAGTATCCTTGTCGTAGGATTTTCTTGGCTAACATATTTCCGCTCATGTTTGGCCCACAAATTCTTGTGTGTATCTCTTTCATCAACTCTTAGCTTTCTTCAGTGTTTACACACAGCTTGTTGACCCCAGAATGTCCTCATTTATATAATCTACCACCGCAAATGACAAATTGTGCAGATAGTCGTCGTATTGCCCTTTTATCCTTTTTGCTGGCAACATGGGGTATTCTGCTTTCTCCACGAAATTCTGAATATCAACATACCATGGAAGGTTGTTAGTGCTTTCTTCAATTGTGACTGTCGTCTCGTATGCCGGCTTTCTTTTCTGTTCAATTACCAAAGGCCTCATTTGGACTCCTGATGGTATGTCAATCATGGATGCTAGGGTGGCCAGCGCGTCGGCGAATTTGTTCTGCAGTCTTGGCACATGGGTGAAGATTACTGATTCGAAACACGGTATTAGTTTCTCTAGATCTTGATCATAGAGAATTAAGGTTAAGTCCCTAACTTTCCATTCTCCTCTCGCTTGTGAAACTACCAGTGTTGAATCTCTGATGACTTGCAGCTTTCTTGCCCTAGTTCCTGGGATGCCTCTAATCTTGCCAAACAAGCTTCATATTCAACCTGATTGTTGGTGACTTCAAAATTGAGCTTCAGAGACAGTGGAACATGTGATTCGTCAAGAGTGACAAGAAATACTCCTATTCCATAGCAGTATTGATTGGACGCGCCATCAAAATATAGAATCCACCTGTCATCCCCGACTTTCATCAACTGTTCATCAAGAAACTGGAACTCCGCGTCTTCTCCTCCCTCAACTGGTTGATCGGCCAGGAATTCTGCCACTACTCTGCCCTTGACTGAATTCCGGGTGACGTATTAAAGATCAAACTCTGTTAACAACACCAACCATTGTGCCAACCTTCCTGTCAACGTCGGCTTTTCAAATAGATACTTCAACGGGTCCATCCGAGAGATGATATTCACTATGAAAGACAACATATAGTGCCTCAATTTTTGGGAAGCCCAAACCAAGGCCCAACATGTCTTCTCCAATGGCGTGTACCGTATTTCTGACCCTATCATCTTCTTGCTTAAATAGTATACGGCCTTTTCAATTCCAGTTTCACCTTTTTGCACCAGTATGCATCCCATAGCTGAATCAGTCACTAACAAATAGAGGATCAGTGGCCTATCAGGTTCGGGAGGAGCTAGAACAGGTGAATTTGCAGGTACCGTCACACGGCATCAAAGGCTCCTTGGCATTTCTGATCCCATTCAAACTCAATTCCTTTCTTCACAGACGGAAAAGCGGCTCGCAGGTAGTTGTCATTTTTGCGATGAACCGACTGATAAACTGTATTTTACCAAAAAAGCCCATGACTTCTTGTTCGGTCCATGGAGGAGGCATTTCTAAGATTGCTTTGATCTTAGAAGGGTCAACTTCAATGCCTCGTTGAGTGATCATAAACCCAATCATTTTTCCAGTGGTAACCCCGTAGGCACACTTTTATGGGTTGAGTCGCATCTTGCACTTTCGAATCCTTTCGAAGAACTTTCGCAGTGCTATAATATGGCCATCCCGATACTTAGACTTAACTATCATGTCATCCACGTACACTTCGATCTCCTTATGTATCATGTCATACAATAAGGTAGTAGCATCCCTTTGATAGGTTGCCCCTACATTCTTCAAACCAAACGGCATTACACGATAACAATGGGTGCCCCATGGTGTAGTGAAGGCCGTCTTTTCTCTATCTTCGGAATCCATCAAAATCTTGTTGTACCCGGAGAAGCCATCCATGAATGATTATAGGGCATGCCCTGCTGTACTGTCTACCAAGATGTCAATGTGTGGCAGCAAAAAATCGTCTTTTGGGCTAGTCTTGTTGAGATCCCAAAAATCCACGCAGACTCGGATACGGCCGTCCTTCTTCAAAACTGGCATGATGTTGGCTACCCATTTCGGATACTTAGTTACCATCAGGAATCCAGTATTGATCTGTTTGACAACTTCTTCTTTGATCTTCAGAACCCATTCTGGTCGTATCCGTCTTAATTTTTGTTTGACCGATTTAGCATTGGGGTATAAAGGGATATGGTGTTGGATAATGTCTGGATCAATTCCAAGCATATCCTCGTAAGACCATGCAAACACATCTTTAAATTCTTTTAATAAAGTTATCAATTGTTTTTGTTCAACTGAGGATAAAGAAGAACCAATTTGCATATTTTGTGGATTAATTTCATTACCCATAGTTATTGACAAAGTTTCTTCAATTATTAGTTGGGCACGATTTTTTCTTCTCGTTTTATTAAAAGTTTTATTTCTTCGGGAATATCCCCGTCGAATTCAAAATCGTCAGAAAGTGTATGAAATAAATCAAGCAAAGCCGAGTAACCGAAAATCTCATTCATTTCATTGAAAGAAGAAGGAATTACAAACTCGATAGTAAAAGTAGGGAGAGGAGCACCAACAGATGTGCCCTCGATTATTGACTCCGACTCAAACTTGGACTCGAGACAAACAACTTGCACCTTACAAGAGTCGATGGTCCAATTCTTCACTTCTTTTGCAGCCACATTGACGATGAGCTTGGCACAGTCGGTTGGTGCGCTGAAACCCATCATGAAGCAGTCCTGATCAGTCACCTGCAACTGAGCCATCTTCTTATTAAACAGCACTCCCATATCAGTACCATCAAACTTGTCAGCCCAATCTTCCTCTTGGGCCATCTTTTCTTCCTTTTCTCCTTCAATTTTCTCTTCTTCTTCCGTGTTAGACAACTTATGGCTGAAACAAATCTCCAACCCTGGCAGCTTTTGATTGGTTTCTTCGTCGATCCACAGTTTGGAAAGCCACAATATGGGAAATTTTCCCCTTCTTTGACGAAGTACCCATTGAGCATTCTGGTATAATTGACCTCCCATCCCTTCTTAGGCCCTTCCAAATCTTCTTCCGTTGGCTTATACCCAAGACCAAAACGGTGTGAAGTCGGCAATACCTAAATGGGTTTTGACATTCCCTACTACTTACGTCCCAATCCCATACTAGGGAAAAAGGACATTTTCCTCATCATTGTTATTGCCCGCGGGTTGATATAACTTTCTTCTTCATTCATCAGCATCTGAACAGTCTGTGCTTCTTTAAATCGGAAACCACTGAGCAACAGATCATCTCCACTATGCTACACTTCTAACAGAATTGTACCCTCTCCTCCTTTTGGGGGATGAATGCTGTCCTCTCTGTGAATGACCTCATTTCTTGTTAGTTTCAATTTCTGATGGAGAGTAGATGGTACGGCTTGAACATTTGGATCATGCAACCAAGTTTTACCCAACAACAGTTGAAAGACGACGGTACATCTAGTACATGGAACTCGACCGACGTTTCCAAGGGCCCTACTGATATCGCAAACGACACCAGTCCCAGTACATCCCTCCTTGTGTTGTCATAAGCCCGGACTCCTTGATTGCTGGGTGTGAATTACTCCGTCTTTATCCCTAAATAGAGTGCTATTCTAAGCAGACATACATTTAATTCGGACCAGTTATCAATAAGAGTCATAGGCACCCATTTATCCAGGCACTTAATGGTGATGTGCAATGGTTTGTTGTGATTTTTTCCCTCTGCTGGCAAGTCTTTATCAGAGAAAGAAATAACTTTTGGTTCAACAGCCGACAGAATCAGTCCAGTCAATTGCTCTAGGGTGGCCTCTACCGAAACGCTGGCTTTATTCAAAGCCTTTAGCACAGCTTACCTGTGTTTCTGCGAGGCCATCAGTAGCCCCCAAATGCTGATGTTAACTTGTGTCTTCTTTAACTGTTTCAACACTGCATCATCTTCTTCTTCTTGTTCTTTCTCCTTTTCTTTCCCACTTAGTTGCCCCTTTTCTAACTGGGCTGGCTTGAAATGTTGCCCACTTTTGGTTAGACGTTCTATCTCCTCCTCAAGATCCCATAATCTTATTATTTCATTACTGGTCTGTCGTACTTCATTCACAAGCAGAGAGCTTTCAAACGCCCACAAATTGCCCAAATCACCGATTACCATTCTTCCTTTCCTCTCCTCATCAACTTCTATAGCCCATGTATTGTCGACTTCCTTCCAGATGTCTTCCTTGATAAAATTTACTTGCTATTCTCGAGTAGTCCAAAAATTAGTCCACTCTACTCCATCTGATTTCAACACGATTCTTACTAGCCAATAGGACTGTATTTCATCAATATATACTTCTTTCTCAAAAAGTTGGGGAAGGGTAATGCCGTTGAGCGCGTGATCGAACCCATATGGTCGGGATGGGTAATCCAAAGGCCAATCATCTTCTTCGTTGCGCTCCTCCTCTTGAATCGCTACCTGATATGCTTCCAAGTTATTATCATTCCACTCCTCTATGATATCCCAGCAATTTTTGGTCATAATCAATGAACAAACTGCCTGATCTTCAGTAACTGAATCACAAGGACATGGTAGGTATGCTGGATAGATATATCCGCTCGGGTCCTTTGATTCCTCTAGAGACATGTAATTTACCCCAGCCTGCTTGGCATGATTCGGCAGTGGGTTAGTCGTGATATTCGGCTTTGGGGTGGCAGATGGTGGCGAGATCACCTTATTGTCAATGAGGTTTTGGATCTCATGTTGGAGTCTCATACATTTATCAGTTAGGTGCCCATGACTTTGGTGGAATGCGCAGTATTGAGAAGCATTAAACCTCGGCGGTAGGGGATCAGGAACAGGCATGGGGTCCAATGGCTTGATAAGCCCCTTTTCGAGAAGTTGACTTAGGGCGATGGATAATGAAATGTTGTGGGGAGTGAACACCCTCCGTGGCCTTTGCTGCTATTTACTGTTATCTGACTGTTGGGCGTTGTAGGATTGTTGGGAGAAAGAGCATGGGTTCAGCAAGTTTACCTCGTTTGAACGAGACACGAGGTTGGTGGCAGCAGATTGGTTTTGGTTATTTATGGGGAAGGTCCTCCTGGGTTTCTGGCTCAGCTTGGCTTTTTTAATATCCCCAGACTGGATTGCATCTTCTATCTGAACCCCGACATCAACCAACTGCTCGAATGTGGAGAGCGGCTGTGTGATCAGATAATGCTTCAACGGGGACTGCAGGTTCTTTACCACTATCCTCACTTGCCCTTTCTCAGAAGGCCAGTTCATCACCTTGGCAGCCTTCCCCCTCCATCGGGTCAAAAAATCAACAAAGACTCATGATTCTCCTGTCGAGTTGTTTCGAGCTCTCGGGTAGTTACGACAAGTTGGACATTGTAACTATACTGACTGATGAAAGTTGTAGCTATATCTTCCCAAGTTCTGGTCTTTGCTACGTTGAGGGAGAGGAACCATTTCTAGGCTGCCCTAGAAAGAGATCGGTGAAAGAGCTGAGCTTTTAACTGGTCATCAATTCCCATTGGCAAGAGGGTGCCAATATACATTCGGAGATGAATTATGGGGTCTCCAATTTCGTCAAACTTCTCCATATCTAGCATTTTGAACTTTTTCGACAATTTAGCATCTGAGAACAAACATAGTCCTCCCACATCTAACATGTATTCTTTGATCCCTTCAGCCTTTCAAAGGACCTTCTCCATCTTGTCGATCTTTTCAATTAGTGCAAACTCTCTGGACTGAGCAGTGTTTTCTTCCTGAACTACCACCTGATGAGGGACCAGTGGTGGTGGTGGAACAACTTGTAGACTATTGGGGACCTGATTGTCATCTTAAAAGTCTTCCCCATTCCCGTTTGGGTTATTGTGTTGTTCATTCGGCACTGGCAAGCGGGCCTAAATTGCCCGAATCTGTGCCTAGCACTGATTCTGAGCTTGAGTTTGCTGCTCCACGGCTGTTTATATTTCGGTTATAGCCCTCATCAGAGCTGGCAAGTTCACCTCGTTCTCTGCCATTTTAGCTGATTGTTTAGACACCCTATAGAGTCTACCTGCCACTGATCTTTTCCAGACACGTGTTGACTGTACTCTTTCTGGCCCAATGGTAAATTCATAAAAAATTTTAAATCCCAAAAGCTGAATAACCAGTATCAAACACTTTTTGGATAAGAATTTTGACGACAGATAGCACAAATCCCAGATACCCAAAATAGCAAATCATAAGCAGATGACCACGGAAGTTATAACAATACCCCTGTCGGGCTCATATTGGCAGCATAACAACAGCATGACTCAAAAACCAACATGGTGGCTGAAAAGAGGATCAACTAAATTTTAGAGGGAAAGTTTGTCTAAAATAGATAGCACAAAGCTATGCTGACTGGACCGGTTTGTCCTAAAAATTCTAAGGAAAAACGGGTAACATAACGGTAAGGACACCAAGCTAGGTTGACCGGACTGGTTCGACCTAAAAATTTTAAGGAAAAATAGGCAACCTAACGGTAAAGAACTAACTCTCACAGCTATGACAAGGGTTTGAAACAAATGAGCCTATGTCAAGGGGGAGGAAACCAACGACCCAGGAAGAACCCAGAGGAGAGAGAAACTACTTATAGGCTTTAAAACGAAACACGGGCGGGACCCCGAGAAGAAAACTACGATGTAAGAACCAAACATGGTGAAAGACAAAGTCCGAGTAAGAACCCGAAGGAAAAGCTTAACCTAATCAAAGGATAACGGAAAACCTGGGCCAAACCCGGAAAAGGAACTAGCTTAAGCCCAAACAAAATAATCCTAACAATAGGCAAACAAAACATACAAATAAAAAAAACATAATCCTACCAGGGTTGGTGGCACCTAATGAGGGGTTCTAAGTTCACTATATGTAAAAGGTCGATTTTGGTTAATTGAACAGGGTACCTTCTAAATAGAGCCGGGTATATACGTCCCATGCAGAACATGGTCACACAGTACGCCCGAATTCTTTTACTACACCTATGATAGAGTACAGTCAGTAAGGATTGCCCGCTTTCCCAACAATTCCCGAAACGAATGTACGTTCAGGGCGTCAGGTCGACCAAGCAGGGGGGGTTTGAAAAATAATTCATATGCATGTAAAAATGCAAATGAGAAATTTTTATTAAAAACCAATGATGTTTTCAAGTCTAGCTCTCTTATTTAGTTTTAGAAACTAGTCCCCAGCAGAGTCGCTAGAAAATACTGTGGCGTTGGGATTTATGAGTTTTGAAAATGTTTCAAAAATAGGGGATTTTAAAGATGTTTAAAAAATATTTTAACACCTTGAAAATCAAATTTTGAAAACCCCTTTTTGTCGAAAATGGAGTTGCCACTTAGTTTTTGAAAAAAACTAAGAAAAATAAAAAATGGCTACTGATCTTTAAAATGTTTAACCAGAGAAAGAGAGTTTGAGAGCTAAGGTACGAATCGGGAAAGGAGTTAGGCACCCCGTTCGCCCAACAATAAGGTTGGCCTCTACTAATCATCATTGGTTCTTTAATAGAATTTCTCAAATGCATGCAAATAAAGAAAGTAGAGGCAAAGAGAGAATATCCAAAATCAAATATGAAAAATACATATCATAGGTATATAGAACACCAAATAAGACAAATAAAGGGATGTAATCCTAAATCCTATGGCATGCAATTTCTAACTAAATGATACATAGAGCACACCTGCATACGATTTTATTACCGTGATTTAGATGGAAGAATAAAAGAAAACATGCTAGAAAGTGTCAAAGTTACCTAAACATGATTTGCTAACAAGCTAACAAGAAATACACTAAACTAAACAAAATTTTAAAGAAAGAAACCAAAAATATGTACATTGTCAAAATAAACTAAATTAGCGTTAATATGATGAGAAGATAATAAAAACAAAAGATGCATATAAATTCTATGTTTAAAAGAAAATTTACTAACAAAAGAATTAAAAACAAGGGCTACATGAAAAAGAGAATTTAAGAGTTTAAAGAAAAAAAAAACATGCTATAATGAAAAGGTTGAAAAATGTTCATTTGATTTACTAGACAAAAACTTAACTATTCTCATTTTATATCTTAAAAAAAAAATAAAGGAGAAAAAAATTACCTTTAAAGATGAAAACTAGCTTAAAAGATTTTTATGATTTTGTTGGGTTCAATAATATGAGAGAAAATAAGATTAACATTAAATGAAAAAGGAAAAGAACCAAAAGAAAAGGAAAATAAGGCTAGTAATAACATGACAAGAAAATGTAAGAAAATTAAATCTAGTTAATTAAAAAGAAGAGAAGCAATTTTATAAGAAAAGAAAAAAAATACTAATACAAGAGAAAAATGGATACTAAATTGGGCATTATAAGCTAATAATAAAGAGAAATAAAATAAAGAAAAAAAGAACATTAGCATAAATGAAAAAAAGAAAGAAATGCTAGTGATAAAAAAGAAAAGAAAACAAAACTATTAAAAGAACATTAAATCAATACTTAAAAGAAAAGAGTATTAACATTACAAGAAAAGAAAATAAAAATAAATGCTAGTAAAGAAAACTAAACTAATGCTAGAAAAGAAAATAAAAATAAATGCTAGTAAAGGAAACTAAACTAATGCTAAGAAGGTAAGAAATTAAAAGCAGCTATTTAACTTTAAATGTAAAATGTAGTATTAATTACTACATTCACATAAATGTAAGTCCATTATTATAATAATTAATAACACCAACAAGTTGTAATTGTCAAAATATATTAGTTCTATTTTAATGAATTAATGAAAGAAAGAAAATAACAAATGTGTTAGGTGTGAGTGTGAAAAAGATTAATAACTAAATAATGAACAAATTACATAAGGCAATTTTGGCAATAGACAAGGTAAATTACGTAAATAAAATAAACATGTGAATTGAAATTAAAAGTTAACCCGATCGCTCCAAAAGAGAGAATGGAGTTAGAAGGATCGAGGATCCAAACGGGGTACCTAAATTGCTAAGGAATCCTCATGTTGGGAATGTACTTTAATGGGCAATCCTCGGTTGGTGATCCAGGCAAGGCTTACAATGTAGGCATCAAAAGGATCGGATCTCGGTATTTCGACAGGGCTTCAGTGTCGGGGCTCAAAATTGCTCGAGGACTCGGCAGAGCTTCACTCTTAAAATCTCTCACTCAAATTCTGTCCTTGAAAACATACCAGAGGTATGGTATTTATAGAGTTCTTCAGCCAATGAGATGTTGCCACATTTTTGGGACACGTCAGGCCATTTGGAGTTGGCGGTTGCCACAATACACGTTGGCGGTCACAATGTTTTTGAAAGGTTCTACAAAGTTCTATGGCAATTGCCATGATGCAAGTTGGCGGTCACCATAATAAAAGGTGGCGGTCGCCATATTTGGCTAGGATTTCCAAGAGGTTCTACTGGTAGTCGCCACAATGAACATACCGGTCGCCTTACTTGGGCAGCAAGTTTCGATGGTTCGACAAAATCTCATTGGTTTGAAGGTTCCAAGTTCAAATACTGATCTTGGGTCACTTTTCGAGGATCGTACGGAGACATCATTCCACCTGTTTTCATCATCGAATTTACCTAAGATTAGACGAGGTCAAATTGGGGTGTCTACAGGGTTTATAAGAGAAAGAAATGAGCAATGAGAAGGTTGAAACTTTCAAAGATAGGCTTATTGCTAAAGGGTTCACTCTGAAAGAAGGGATCGATTATGAGAAAACCTTTTCGCTGGTAGCCATGCTTAAGTCTATTCAGATTCTCTTATCCATTGCCGTTCATTTTGATTACGAAATCTGGCAAATGGATGTCAAGACAGCTTTTCTTAATGGAAGTCTTGATGAGTGTATCTATATGATATAACCAAACGGAGTCATTGCAAAGGGTTAGGAACACATGTTGTGTAAGCTTAAGGGATCCATTTATGGACGTAAGCAAGCATCAAGGTCTTGAAACACTCAGTTTTATCAAGCCATTAAGTCTTATGATTTTGATCAGAGTCCGAATGAGCCCTGTGTGTACAAGAAGCATGACAGAAGCATAGTGATCTCCCTAGTACTTTATGCAGACGATATCTTGCCCATCAAAAATGATATGGGGGTATTATTTACGGTTAAAATATAGTTATCTGAGCAGTTCGATATGAAGGACTTGGGAGAAGCCAGTCACGTTCTTGGGATCAAGCTTGTGCGAGATCAAAACGAAGGATGTTGGGCTTTTCACAAGTAAAGTATATCGATGATATCGTTGCTCATTTTAGCATGTAGGATTCCAAGAAAGGGTTTCTCCCTTTCAGGCATGAAATCACTCCATCCAAGGATCAGTGTCCTAAGACACCTGATGAGATAGAGAAGATGAAGACGGTTCTTTATGCTTCGGTAGTAGAAAGCCTCATATATGCTATGCTTTGCACTAGACTTGGCATTTGCTTTGCCGTTAGCATGGTTAGAAGATATCAGTCTAACCCAGGGTAAGAGTATTGGATTGCAGTAAAAAATATAATTAAGTACCTGAAAATGACTAAGAATTATATGTTGATTTACCAGGTAGACAGTCTAGTACCTTTGGGGTACACAGATTCAAATTTTTTATTTGACAGGGATTTTCGTAAGTCTACCTCAAGATGTGTTTACCTTAGGAGTTTGAGCTATAAGTTGGAAGAGTATCAAGCAGTCCTGCATTACTGATTTCACCATGAAGGCCGAGCATGCGGCAGCTTTTGAAGTAGCCAAGGAGGCCGTTTGGCTCAGGAACTTCCTGTTAGATCGAGAGGTGGTACCTTTAGTTCAGTCGGCTATTACACTTTACTATGACAATAGCGGGGCGGTTACAAACTCGAAGGAGCCAAGGGTCCATAAGAAAGGCAAGCACATTGAGCATAAGTATCATCTAATACGATAAATTGTACAGAGAAGTGATATTGTTGTGACCAAGATTGCATCATGAGACAACTTTGCAGATTTTTTTACAAATTGCTTATTGGCTAAGACTTTTAATAGTCATGCAGAGGGCATGGGGGTTAGATGTATGGTAGCATGGTTTTTAGTATTTAATTTTATTTTAATAAAATTAATTTTTTATTTTATGAGAATCTTTATGAGCAATGTATTTGTATCATTTCTTTAATGTTATGCATGGATGTCTGATATTCTATATAGTATTTAATCTGGTGTGTCTTACGGCCTACACATAAAAGATCAGATTTTAGGATCTTGCAAAATACAAGTTTTATGTTCATAGTTTAGATGGAAATTGACATACCATCGGTACGACTGTAGCACAAAGTTTTAGTACGCCTGTCTTGGTTACGTGACATAGATAATAGCATCGTCTATTGTTTCGACTCTCTGTACTAATACACTTTGTGTGTAATGAACGGGACATTGGGGTAATTAATTTTACACTGACTATATAAATTAATTTACACCCCAAGGCTATTCTGAATAGTGTTTATCCTCTTAATCTTGAAATAATTATTGATTTGCATATATTTAATATTCGTTGTTTTGATTCATTACAGGTGCGATCATATATGGGTCTATATTCCCGATAAGTTGGATAGCCGCATTATTTAAATAGAAAATATTAATTATTGACGAAATTCACATACTGAAAGATTGAAATTATCGATAACCCCTTAAGGAAGCTTATAAGTTTTAACCGGGTTAAACCCTACAGATGGATTTGATTATCTAGCGGTCAAATAAGTAAAGCAGAAGGGCTTAAGGAATATCAAGATACCGATTAAATTAAATTGTCAGTAATTAAATTTAATTGGCCAGTATCAGAAATCTTAACGTGGGGAGAAATGGTAAACGTTTAATAACAGGAGCTCAATGCTATATAGTCTTGAGATTATGGGTCAAAGTGCAATTATAGTTCTTTAGTGGTGTGAACTGTAATTCAGTGTTTTATGAAAATTGTAGAAACCGATGCTAGTTTTTCATAATTACAGATACCACTATGAGGTTTGCTTAATTGCGAAAACCGTTAATACATATCTGTATTCTATTGAAAGTCTTACTCATAATTACTCTCCAGGTCCCTGCTATAGCCCTATAAATATGCAGGTAGACTGAACCATTTTTATAACTTGTCTTCTAAGACTAAAGCTATCCTAGTTTTGTTGGTACGAGTTTTCGGAGGATTATAGCTCATACTATATCTAGGAATCGCATAAGGGAATATAATAGAAGATCTGACAGGAGCTTCAACTTGGATTTAAATCTTAATTGAAGATTCGACTGATAAAAAGGTATTCTTCTAAATTAACTTCGGATGCACGGGTTTTATTTTGATCTTTCATCATTAAAAGTTTTAACTAGAGCCCATTTTGGTGTTTGCCCATCTAGTTAATTTTTTTCGTTAATCGTTTGCAAAAATAAAGATCTTGGCAGTCTTGCCTCTAATATACTCTACACTCATAACCTTCTTTCTCTTGAAAAGAATCTAATCACAGATTATAATGCTATCCTTAATCAAGAAGAAGTTTTTTGGCGGCAAAAATCTAGAATCTCTTGGATTACTAAAGGAGACAAAAACACTAAATTCTTTCATTTAAGTACTATGACTTCCAGACGTAAAAATAAAATCATCTCACTCGAAGCTGATAATAATTGTTGGGTTAGTGAGTTTGAACACTTAAAAACCTTGATAAATGATTACTTCAAGAATCTTTTCACCGTTTACCCTTCTTTAATCTCTTTGATTTGGGACAATATCTCTCATCCTGTGTTTCCTAACCTTTCTAGCTCTAATCTTGCTTCTATGCCTTCTAACTCTGAAATCTAGAATGCTGTGAAAAACATCAAAGGTAGTAAGGCCCCTGCTCCTGATGGCTTCCGAAGCCTCTCTTTTTTTACAAATTTTAGGATATTTTTGGCACTCCAATTTATCAAATCTTGCTTTAGTTCTAAATCCGTTCCCTTAGTCACCTATAAAACCCTTATTGCTCTTATCCCCAAAGTTCCATCTCCCACCTCTATTAATCATTTTAGATCTATTAGCCTTTGCAATGTGAGCTATAAGATCTTGGCTAAGATTCTTGTCAACAAACTTCGTCCTCTCCTCTCCAAGCTCATTATTCCTTTCTAATCCAACTTTATCTCGGGCAGACAAACCTCTGATAATATTATCATATGTCAAGAAATTATCCACTCCCTCATAAAGAAGAAAGGGAAAAACGGTAACCTGATCCTTAAGATCGACTTTGAGAAATCGCATGATAAGATATCCTGGACTTTCCTAAAAGACACCCTTTCCTATTTCAAGTTTGACCAAGCCTACATCAATTTTGTTATGTGTTGTGTTTCTAGTGTTTCCTTCTCCATTCTCTACAACGACGAGCAACTTCCTTGCTTCTCCCCTGGTTGTGGTTTAAGACAGGGTAATCCTCTCTCCCCTTGCCTCTTTGTTCTTTGCATGGGATGTCTCCCTTTACTCATCAGACACGAAATGGACCTAGGTAATTGGATTGAGGTCAAAGCTTCTAAAGATGGGCCTTCTCTCAGCCATCTCTATTTCACTAATGATGTTCTTCTCTTTTTTAAAGCCTCTGATAAATGTATGAACTCGATTTTAAAAGTCATGAAAATCTTCTGTGACGCTTCTCGACAGACTATTAGCCTTAGCAAATCCAAACTCTTTGTCTCCCCCAATCTTTCGAGTTCTCAAGCCTCCTCTCTCCACAGCTCTTGTGGCATTCCCCTCACCTAGAATCTTGGGAAGTACCTTGGAGTCCCCCTTATTCACTCTCGCATTAATAAAGGCCACTTTAATTATATTCTCAACAATCTTAAGAAAAAGCTCTCGGGCTGGAAGGCCAAAACCCATTCCTTCATGGGAGGAGCCACTCTAATTCAATCTATCACCTCTATCATGCCCAACTATTCTATGCAAACCTTCAACCTGTCTACCCCTATTCTTCATAATATTGATAAAATTAACAAAAACTTCATTTAGGGCGATACAGATAATCTGAAAAAAAAAGTTTATCTAGTTAACTGGGATACGGTTTGTAAATCCAAGAAAATGGGTGGTTTGGGTATTAGGAAAGCCAAGTCAAACAACATTACCTTCTTAACTAAACTTTGGTGGAAAATTCACATTAAGCATAAAACCCTATGGGTTGCCCTAACCAGAATGAAATATCTTAAGGCCAATAATTTCTTTGATTACCATGGTAGTGGATCTTCCTCTTATACGTAGAAAAGCATTCTCCTCTCCCAATAACCCTTAAAAAAAGGCATGAAATGGCTGGTGGGCAACGATTACAATATTTCTTTGTGTTTTAATGCTCTTATTAATAGTCAACCCCAAATGGCTGATGACCACACCTTGGTGGCTAATATCTTCTCCCATAACCGAGAATTGAACCTTGTGGCTATTCAATCTCTTGTTAATTTTGAAAATATCTGTAGGGACCCAGTCCTTTTTTATTTTGAGAATTAATTAAAGCTTATTATAAGACCTCATGTGGAAGATGAAAACTGGTTTAAGTGTAAAAATAAATTAAAATTTTACCTTGATGATGAAAATCATATGCTTGGTATTGCATAAGCATAACTATCGAGAATTGTTTTCATAGAATTTTAAAGTGTTTAGAATATAATGTAACCTGTATAGACATATTGTGTTTGAGGTTCTTTTCAGCGATGACCGCTGAAGCGGCCTAGATCCCGCTCGAGTGTACAGATGGCATAGAGTTTCGATAAGTGGGGACTGCTCGAACGGTCCCGAGTTCGCTTGAGAGAACTGTCAACAGATCATTTTTAAGGTCGTGAGTTGGGCTTTTTATTTTCATTTTCCCTCATTCCCTTCCCTCTCTAACTCGTGCCTAAAATCCTAGAGTCACCTTTGGAGCATCTTGGAGTTCCTCATATCCTCCTTTGGTGGATCTCTCTTGCTCTTCCTTGGTTCATACGCCATTAGAGGCCTGAGCTACGCGCTGGAGACTTGCTTTTCATCGTTCGGTTAGAGATCTACATCGTTGGAGCTTGTTAGATCTTGGTTCTTGAGGTTTGAACATCAAAGAGGTAGAATCTAAGACTAATCATGATTATTGTATGTATATGAGTTGTATTTTCGTTGAATTTGCTTAAAAGCATGAAAAACTTATGTTTTTAAAACCCTAGGTTTGTGAGAAATGTTTAAGCATGTTGTTTATGGGCTTAAAACATGATTCGGGTGAAATCTATCTTTGTAGTTGTTGTTGGAGATGATTTGATTCGAAAAAGGGAAAACTAGGGTTTATTTTAGGCCAAATTCATGAAAAATTAGGGGTTTTTGGGTTGGAGATTCGAATGATAAAATTGATTGAGTTTTTAGACAAATTGAGATTATGTTAACCTAGTTGTGCATAAATTTTAAAAATTTACAAGATGTATGAAAACGTTGGATATAAGGTTAGGGATTTTGTGTAAATTTAATGAATTATTGAATACAAATCATATGAGATGTTGATTTGGGGATTTGACTGGTGTTATTCAAATAAATGAATCATGAGAATGTTTAATATGATCAAGTATTGAAAATCACATAATGATTAATTAAAGTTTGGATTAATTAAACCTGAGTGTAATGTGAGCGAGAATAAAATGTGTATTTAAATTGTGTGTTGGGTTTTGACGAGAAAAATCATGTTTGGATTGGACTCATGTTGGTTTTAATGTAAATGATCTAATTAAGGTACCATATAATTTAATTGGAGAATTAAGTTTGGGCACGAGTTGCTCCTTAGTGAAAGACCGAAAACTTGCGCAATGTAAGGTAGGCCCTTTTTTCGGGTTAATCCTCGTAAAAGCGTGCTCTTAGGCGGCCCACCTATCAATGTTTTCAAGGAAAATAAAAAATGTGTGCTCCCTGTGTTGGGTTATAGAATGGGTATTTATTCATCGGGTCTCGCGTGGCTCGATTGTGATAACTACACTAGGGTCTATAGGCACCGTCCGGGTTTTAGTACTTAATAAAATCAATAATTGGTTTAGGTTTGAAAAATCTTGGTTAATGGTTGAGAGTAATTGAAAGTATGAAAACTGTGAATGGAATTAGGTTTGTAAAATCTTAATTGAAAATAATAAGGAAGTGAAAGGGGTAAAACTATGGTGTTGTATTCAAATAGAATTGGTTTGATTATAAAAATCTGGTTATATGAATGAAACTTTATTTGAAAATGAACTTAATTTTTGGATAAAACTACGTGGGGCATCTCACAGAGCCATCGTCATATGTTATGCATTTGTTCTTCTTTAGTCTATTTTCTACGTGCGTCGACTCATGTTGTTTAAATACATTTCAACTAATAAAGAGGAGCATGTAATCAAATGAGAAGAACAGTCATGGTGACCTCTTAGGTTGTTTTGGTTAGAGTTGGTTATTGTCATTGTAATTATTTTGTTATTCTCGAGAATTGTAGTTGGGTTGGTGGAATTCATTTGTAAGGCCCTATGGCCATAGATTCATGACTTGTATGCATGTGAGAATGTCAGTTTCTTCTTCGAGTTGATTTCTTGATTTTCGTATGAAATTCAATGGTTTAGAATGATGGTTTTCAAGTTTTGAGAAGTTAGAGATTATTTCACTGTTAAATATATCTTTTAACTTGTTTTTAGCTTATGAAAACTATGTTTAAAGTATAAGAGATTTTGGTGTTTTTCCAACACTTAAAAAGTTTTCTAAATTTTAGAGCAGTTTGCTCTCGGGTACCTCACCGCTCGAGCGGTGTGGACTTCGCTCGAGCAGACTCCGCTAGATGGAACACTTTTGAAAATTCGTTTCGAAAAAAAGATTTGTTGGTTACCTCTTTGGTATCTTTTCGATATAAAAAGCTATATTTTGGAGGTTTGTTTACGGTTTAAGAAGCACTTATTTACTTTGATCTTGATGGAGAAAAAGAAACGTTTTTGGTTTATATTGTTAACAAAGTTTAATTTCAGTTAATCTTTTGATTTAACTTCATGATGAAAGCTCAAACTCGGGTTTCATTAACCTTTTATCGTAGGATTTTATTGTTTGAAAATCGGGGCATTACAGATTGGTATTAAAGCTATAGGTTCGAATACTTAGGAACCATGGGAATGATTGATCCATTGCATGAGAGTTTGCATTGATGTGTGACATTTATGTATTGGTGTGATTGCAAGAAATATCTACGGATTAACTTGATGTTTGCATGCAATGTGGTACTTGGGTATGGGGGTTGGATCTTTGGGATGACGTATCTGCCTTTAGGCATCTGGTCGACTAGTTTAGGGGTTGATTTAGAAAGGCGTTTAGCCAACGTCTATTTTAATGAGAAATCCAAACCAGTTACCCAGATTTGTGTGTCATTCCTAAGGGTTCTCCTCGGTATGTAGATGCGTGTTAATGTGACCTTTCTTGACAATGACTAATGTGTTTACATGATTTTAGAATATTAAATCGAGTCTGACCTAGTTGGGTTTTGTGGTACCCTCGATGCAGGAATTATGCCTATAGGGCTAGGGCCACTTGTGGTCAGGATCGTGGTAGGGGTTATGAAAGTACAACTCAATTTTCAGTGATGACGGTAGGGATAAGCTCATGAGATGAGTGTTAATCATTTTGTGCACGATGAAACTTACTTATAAGTTGTGGTAACTACCTGAGTTGAGGGTGACCTTAGTTAGTTGCTTGTTGTGTCTTAGTGTTATCGTAGTTTGTCACGATGCTATTGAGGCATGGACGGTCGGCCGATCGTTATAGAAAACTCTTCTTGTGGAGTTTAATGCTACGTAGGAGTGAGTTGTATTACTAGTGACCCTATGATGAGGTGTGACAGGGTGTTTGAGACCCCTCGGAGGATAGTTACGTGATTGGAATATGTGATGTGGTTTAGGGTGTGTTCAGAATTATGTACGCCATGAGCCGTGTACTTTGGAATGGGGTATGAATGAACAGAGTGGATGGGAGCATAATAATCATCAACCTAACGTATTTTGAAATTTTTAGACATAAATGATTTTGGGGTATTCCTTGTCTTGTGGGGTGTTGTTGATAGTCGTAGTGATGCCGTGTGGCTTTGAAAGACTGTTTAATAACCCTTGTGCCCTGACCTTAGCGTGATGCTAAGCTATGTTCTTTATTGAGGTTTGAGAGTTGAGTTGCGGGAGCGTAAGCTCAAAAAAGTGCTCAGTGGGTTAATCATGAAGTCGCAAGTGTGTTAGAATGTGTGTTGGTTTTGGTTATGATTCTAGTGTGTGATGAGTATAGATCTTTTGGGAATTCCATGAGAGTGAAGGCTTGTGATATTGGTCATTATTCTTATGGTTAGGGGATCGTGTTCGAAAACTACGTTTGGTGAGCATAGGGGTGTGTGCCTAGATAAAGCTGAGATGTGAGTGGTATCAGATCTTTTACGAGATGACATGGTCGCATTAGTATCTCCCTTGCAAGTGCTAAGTGCATAAAATTTGAGAAACTGTGATAGGTGTTAATGGTGTGATTGACCTAGTTACTTAGATGGTGTATCATAAGTGTGATGTTCCTTGAAGGAATATAAGTTGTTTATGTTTGAATATACGGTGTAGAGGGGGTTCTGTTGTTTTGCCCTTGGAAGTGAAATCTGGAGTAGTAAAGTTCATCGGTGTACCGTAATGGTTTGAGTGACCTAGGGTCGGTAAGCGTAAATTGTGGATACAAAGGGTATGCAGTCATTTTTCTTATACACGGATTGCAGAAGTGTTGATGATGTTTGTGTAGTCGTGGGAGTTATGGGTAACTCTAAGGGAAAGGTTTCAGTTTCGACCTCCTTCGATTGAGTGCTTTACGTTTTCTTTCATAGGCCTGCCTGAGCCGTGAGCTCGAGACGGTAGCGTGGCTTTTGTTTACCTGTTGGGAGTCGTGTTAGTGTAGCATAATCTTATAAGGAGAAGCCTTGGAATAATGTGAATGGGTAGTGTCATGCCTTTATAGATACCCGGTGATGGACTTGTGGACGTGCGAGACGCGTTGTTAAGGGTATAAAGATGTTAATGGTATTCGAGGTGTGTGAACAGAGTCTAAACTTGAGAACTGAGTGTGACGAGTGGTATAATATCGTTATTAGGGTCGACAACATTTGTATGATGGTAGTCGATGTTAACTTAAGGACAGATGGATAGTGTTTTCCTGAACCGAGTACTTAATGGATACCTCAAATGTGACGGCGTTGAGGGAGAGCTTCTGGGCAACCATTTCTTTTCTCTAGGTGAAGATGTTGGGAATGTATACTGAAAAGTCATGCTTTTTATGTATTTTATTCTAGATCACTGGCATATTAATGAGAAACATTTGAGATGTTTTTTCATTCGTGGTTTCATATTTATATTTGTGATGAATATATGCATAATCCGTATATTCTGTCCAATATTTGACTCGGTGCGTGCTGCACGGAAGATCGGGTCAAAGGTTCTGACAGATTATATAGGTAGGCTCACAATCGCA